>JAUELO010452710.1:0-13050 GCA_032357855.1 Amphibolips quercusostensackenii | reverse complement strand
ATGACCTTTTTGGATGAAAATTCATATTTTTTACTAAAGTTCTACAATTTTAGTTGAAAATCCATTTGATTGTTAAAAATTAAATTTTTTACTTGAAAGTTAAACTATGTATTTGAAAAATTATACTATTTGGGAAAAAATTACCTTTTTTGTTGAAAATTCATAGTTTTGACTGAAAATTCTACCATTTGGTCCGAATTTAAAGTTTTTATTTAAAAATTAAACTTTTTATTTTAAAATTAAACTTTTTATTCAAAAATGAAACTTTTTATTTAAAAATGAAACTATGTACTTAAAAATTGAACTGTTTGGGCAAAAATTAACTGTTTTGTTGAAAATTAATTTTTTTTTAAGTTGAAAGTTTATTTTTTTGGTCGAAAGTTCAACTATTTGATTAAAAATTAAACTATTTGGGAGAAAATAAACTTTTTTGTTAAAACTTCATTGTTTTGACTAAAAATTCTACTATTTGGTTAAAAATTCAACTATTTGGGAGAAAACTGTTTTGTTGAAAATTAATTTTTTTTAAGTTGAAAATTTATTTTTTTTGGTCGAAAGTTCAACTATTTGATTAAAAATTACACTATTTGGGAGAAAATAAACTTTTTTGTTCAAACTTCATAGTTTTGACTAAAAATTCTACTATTTGGTTAAAAATTCAACTATTTGGGAGAAAACTAACTGTTTTGTTGAAAATTTATATTTTTACTAAAAATTTTACTATTTTAGTAAAAAAATTTAATTCTTTAGTTAAAAATTAAACTTTTTATTTCAAAATTCAATTGTTTGGTTTAAAATTAACTTTTTGGTTGTAAATTCATATTTTTCAATACAAAATCAACTATGTTAGTGGAAAATTCATCTAATTAGTTAAAAATAATATTTTTTATTTGAAAATTAAACTGCGTACTTGAAAATTTAGCCATTTGGGACAAAATGACCTTTTTGGTTAAAAATTCATATTTTTTACTAAAGTTCTATAATTTTAGTTGAAAATTCATTTAATTAGTAAAAAATTAAATTTTTTACTTGAAAATTAAACTATGTATTTGAAAATTTTACTATTTGGGAGAAAATTACCTTTTCTGTTGAAAATTCATAGTTTTGACTGAAAATTCTACTATTTAGTTCGAAATTGAACTTTTTATTTAAAAATTAAACTTTTTATTTTAAAATTAACTTTTTATTCAAAAATGAAACTTTTTAATTAAAAAATAGAACTATGTACTTGAAAATTAAAATATTTGGGCAAAAATTAACTTTTTCGTTCAAAATTAATTTTTTTTAAGATAAAAATTTATTTTTTTGGTTGAAAATTCAACTATTTGATTAAAAATCAAACTATTTATTTGAAAATTAAACTATTTGGGAGAAAATAAACTTTTTTGTTAAAACTTTGTAGTTTTGACTAAAAATTCTACTATTTAGTTAAAAATTCAATTACTTGGGAGAAAACTAACTTTTTTGTTGAAAATTCATATTTTTACTAAAAATCCACCTATTTTAGTAAAAAAATTTAATTCTTTTGTTAAAAATTAAACTTTTTATTGAAAAATTAAAGTATATATTTGAAAATTAAATTATTTGTGAGAAAATTAACTTTTTTGGTAACCATTCATGTTTTTTATTGAAAATTCTACTACATGGATAAAAACTAAGATATTTATTTAAAAATTGAACTATTTGGGAGAAAATTACCTTTTTTGTTAAAAATAAATTTTTTTGTAAAAAATTTATATTTTTGATTAAAAATGTAAATTTTTTGGTACAAAATTCAACTATTTGGTTAAACATTAAACTTTTTATTTGCAAATAAAACCACGTACTTGAAAAATTGAACTATTTGATGAAAAATTAAACTTTTCACTTCAAAATTAAACTATGTATTTAAAAATTAAACTATTCGAGAGAATAGTAGTTTTTTTTGTTAGAGATTTATATTTTTCATTAAATAAACTGTTTTTTTTTTAACTAAGCTATTTAGTTAAAAATTAACATTTTGGTTAAAAATTAACATTTTGGTTATAAATTCATATTTTTTACTAAAAATTAAATATTTTACCAGAAAATTCAACAATATGGCTAAAAATTAAACTTTTATTTGAAAATTAACCTATGTATTTAAAAATTGAACTATTTTGAAGAAAATTAACATTTTCATTAAAAAAATTTCTTCATGAATCAGGCTTCAACAATTTTTTTGAAAATTCAATATATTTTGACATAAAGATTAAATGAAAAATTTAATAAATAGGACTTTTGGCTGCATTTTAAAGATTCTGCACTATACTACATAATTTATAATAAAAATATAAATAATAAAATAATAAAATATAAATATAAATAAAATTGTATCTTTTTAACATTTCTAGGATTATCAGCGAGCACCGGAAATAACCCTCTGCCTTCTCCAAAACACGCACCAAAAACGTGTCCTTCAGGATTTCAGCCTGCAGCAATGGCTTCCGGTAAAATATTTCCACCGGAAATATTAAACGATTATCTTAACAATTTGGATAAAAATTCTAATAAGCTGAACAGGTCAACTATGAAAAATTCAAAATGATTTTGACTTAATGAAATTGGCAATAATTAAAAAATTAAAATCTAATTTTTGTTTATCATGTCCGTTTTTTTAGAAGTGAAATACTAAGTGTTACGTTTATATTTTTCTACAATGATTGTGCTTTACTTTAGACTATTTACAAACTTTTGTATATTGAAATTAATTATATTGTTATATTTAAAAAAATTCTTATTCTTTTTTTAATTAATTAAAAATATTCAAAACTTAGGTGTCTACTTATCTTAAAAACCTGGAAAAACCTAAAAATGTCAGGGGGTTTTCTTTTTAAGATACGAAATTTTTTCGAGCATGATACATTTTTTTTGCAAAATAAAATTAAATAAAAATGTTTTTTTTTAACAAACATTTTTATTTATACAAAAAAGACAAGTTTTCAACAAAATACATCAATTTTTAACTAAAAAAATGAAAATTGAAAAATTAATTTTTAAATAAAAAATAAACAAATTTTTAACCAAACAACTGAATTTTATATAAAAAAAGTTGAATCTTCAACAATAAATATAAATTTTAAACAAAGAAGCCAATATTCACCCAAATAATTAAATTTTTAAATGAACTTTAATTTTCAAACAAAAAGTTTGATTTTTAACGAAAAAGTTGATTTTTAATATTAAAATAGTTGAATTTTCAGTAAAAAAAATATGGATTTTCAACAAAAAAGGTTATTCCAAACCAAATACTTCAATTTTTATTAATAAAATTTGAATTTTCAACCAAAACATAAATTTGCAACAAAAAAAGTTAATTTTCAACAACAAAAAATTAATTTTCTTCCAAATAGTTGAATTGATACCGAAATAGTTAAATTTTCATCCAAAAATATGAATTTTTTAACAAAAAGGTTTATTTTTTCACAAATTGTTAAATTTTTTAATAAATAGTTTAGTCTTAAACTAAAAAGTTGAATTTTTAACAAAATAGTTAAATTCTTTACTAAAACAGATTATTTTTCAACCAAACATTTATATTTTGAAACAAAATTTTTTTATTTTCTGCCAAAAAGACGAGTTTTCAACAAAATACATGAATTTTAACTAAAAAAAAGCTCAATTTTCAACCAAAATTGGAATAGGTAAATTTTCAAATTGAAAAATTAATTTTTAAATAAAAAATAAAATTTTAACCAAGCATCTAAATTTTAAACAAAAAAAAGTTGAATCTTGAACCAGAAATATGAATTTTTAACAAAATAGTCAATATTCTCCCAAATCATTAAATTTTCGAATAAATAGTTTAATTTTCAAACAAAAAGTTTGATTTTTAACCAAAGAGTTGATTCTCAATATTAAAATTTTAATTTTGCACCAAAACATAAATTTTCAACAAAAAAAACTGAATTTTTAACAAAAAAATTATTTTTTCCCAAATAGTTGAATTGATACCAAAGTAGTCAAATTTTCATCCAAAAATATGAATTTTTAATAACAAGGTTTATTTTCTCACAAATAGTTTAATTTTTAATAAATAGTTCAGTTTAAAACTAAGAGGTTGAATTTTTGACCAAAATAGTTGAATTTTCAGCCAAAAATATAAATTTACATAAAAAAAGTTAATTTTATCCCAAATAGATTAATTTTCAAATAAATACTTGAATTTTCTACCAAAATATTTAAGTTTTCAATCAAAAATATGAATTTTTAACAAAAAATTGAATTTTCCAGCAAATATTTAAATTTTCAAATAAATAGTTTAATTTTTAAACAATCAGTTGAATTTACAAACAAAAAAATATAAATTTCCAATCAAAAACAGTTGAATTCAAACAAAGACAAAATTTTTTTTTACCAAACAAACGAGCTTTCAACAAAATACAAGAATTTTCGACTAAAAAAGGTCAATTTTTAACCAAAAACGGTATAGTTAAATTTTCAAATTAGAAATTTTTATTTTAAGTAAAAAACGAACAAATTTTCAACCAAATAGTTGAATTTTCTAACAAAATATTTGATTTTTTAACCAAAAATATGAATTTTAATACAAAAAGGTTATTTTCCGAATTCTTTAATTTTCAAATAAATAGTTTAATTCTTATTTGAATTTTTGACCAAAAAAATGAACTTTCAACAAATAAACAAAAATGAATTTGTAACCAAAAAAATTCATTTAAAAAAAAAGTTAATTTTCTCTCAAATAAATTTAATTCAAATAAACAGTTTAATTTTATATGAAAATAGTTCAACTTTCTATTTAAAATATAATTTTTTAACCAAAAAATTTATTTTTCAACAAATAATCAAAGTTTCAAAGAAATAATTTAATTTTTAACCAAGCAGGTGAATTTTCACCCCAAAAAGATGAAAATTTTCAATACAAAAAATTTGAATTAAACAGAAAAAGACGAATTTTTAAAAACATTTTAAAGTAAATAATTTAATTTTCAAATAAACAATTTAACTTTTAATCAAGTAATTGAATTTTCAACCAAACAAATGAATTTAAAAAAAATGTATTTCCACCAAAAAAAGTTAATTTCCAACAAAAAAGTTAATTTCCTCTGAAATTATTAAATTTTTGAATAAATAGTTTAGTTCTTAAATAAATAGTTTCGTTTTTAACCAAATGGTTGAATTTTCAACCAAATAGTAGAGTTTTCTATCAAAATATAAATTTTCAACAAAAAAGTACATTTTTAACCAAATTTTTTAATTTTTTATTGAGAGTTAAATTTTTAATAAAAAACATGAATTTTCAACCAAAAAGTTTATTTCAGACCAAATTTTTTAATTTTCAAATAGTTAGTTCAAATTTTAATCAAATAAATGATTTTTCAGCCAATAATATAAATTTTTATCAAAAAAATGAATGTTTAACAAAAAAGTTCATTTTCTCACAAATAAATTAATTTTTAAATAAATAGTTTAGTTTTGAAATAAATGGTTAAATTTACTACCAGAAATATAAATATACAGCAAAAAAGTTAAATTTTCTACCAAAACATTTGAATTTTTAATAAAAAATATGAATTTTCAACAAAAAAAGGCCATTTTTTAGTAGTTAAATTTTGAAACGAGAAGTTTATTTTTTAACAAAGCAGTTGAATTTTCAACCAAAAAATATTAATATTTCAAATAAAAGAAAGTTAAATTTAACCAAAAAATACAAATTTTTAACAAAATAGTTGAATCCTCAACTAAAGCAGATTATTTGTAAAACAAAAATATGCATTTATAAATAAAATATTTAATTTTCTGCCAAAAAGACGAGTTTTCAACAATAAACATGAATTTTCATCTAGAAAAGCTCGATTTTTATCCAAAATTGGAATGGTTTAATTTTCAGTTTAAATAAAAAACAAATTTTTAACCAAATAGTTGAATTTTCAACTAGAAATATGAATTTTCAACAAAAAATTTCATTTTCTCTCAAATAGTTTAAATTTTGAATAAACAGTTTAGTTTCAACCAAATAGTTGAATTTTCTAACAAAATATTTAAATTTTTAACAAAAAAATATGAATTTTTAAAAAAAAATTTAATGTTTCAGTAAATATTTTAATTTATCATTAAAATAGTTCATTTTTCAATAAAAAATATAAACTTTCATACAAAAAGGTTATTTCAAACCAAATTCTTTATTTTTCAAATGAATAGTTTAATTTATAATCAAATAATTGAATTTTTAACAAAAAATTAACTTTCAACCTAAAAAAATTAATTTTTAATAAAAAAATGCATTTTCAACAAAAAGATTGATGATCAGTACATAGTTTCATTTTTAACCAAATAATTGAATGTTATACTAAAATAGTTGCATTTCCATTCAAAAATATAAATTTTCACCAAAAAAGTTTATTTTTAACCAAAAAATTTCATTTTCTCATAAATAGTTTAATTTTGAAATAAAATGTTTAGTTTTAAGCTAAATAGTTGAATTTTCTACAAAAAATGTTTAATTTTCAACCAAAAATATGAATTTACAACAAAGAATATGAATTTTCAACCAAAAGTTAATTTTGAATCAAATAGTATAATTTTCAAATAAATAGTTTATTTTGTTAACCAAATAGTAGGATTTTCATCCAAAAATATGAATTTTCAACAAAAAAGTTAATTTTCTCTCAAATAGTTAAATTTATAAATACACAGTTTAATTTTCAAATGAAAAGTTTAATTTTAATTTAATTTTCTAATAAAATTGTTGAATTTTAGTCAAAAAAAAATGACTTTTTAACTAAAAAGTTCATTTTTAAAAAAATAATATAATTTTCAGTCCAAACTATAAATTTGCAACAAAAAAGTTAATTTTCTCTCAAATAGTTTAATTTCGGAACAAAATAGTTGAATTCTAACCAAAAATATGAATTTTCAACAAAAATATGAATTTTTAACAAGAAGGTTAACTTTGAACCAAGTAGTTTAATTTGCAGGTAGAATAGGTAATTTTTTCTTTTTTAGAAAAAGAAAAAAAAAGAATTTTTATGAAAAAAGTTAATTTTCTCCCAGATAGTTCAATTTTCAAATAAATAATTTTATTTTCTACAAAATTAGTTTAATTTTCATACAATTAATTTTATTTTTTACAAAAATAGTTTAATTTTCAACCAAATAGTAGAATTTTCATCCAGAAATATGAATTTTCAACAAAAAAGTTAATTTTCTCCCAAATAGTTAAATTTCTAAATACACACTTTAATTTTCAAATGAAAAGTTCAATTTTTAACCAAATAGTTTAATTTTCTAATAAAATTGTTGAATTTTAGTAAAAAAAATATGACTTTTTAACCAAAAAGTTCATTTTTAACAAAATAATATAATTTTCAGTCAAAACTATGAATTTCCAACAAAAAAGTTAATTTTTTCTCAAATAGTTTAACTTCCGAACAAATAGTTGAATTTTAACCAAAAATATGAACTTTCAACAAAAAATATGAATTTTTAACAAGAAGGTTAACTTTGAATCAAGCAGTTTAATTTGCAGGTAGAATAGTTAATTTTTTCTTTTTTAGAAAAAGAAAAAAAAAATTTTCATGAAAAAAGTTAATTTTGTCCCAGATAGTTCAATTTTCAAATAAATAATTTCATTTTCTACAAAATTAGTTTAATTTTCATATAATTAATTTTATTTTTTACAAAAATAGTTTAATTTTCAACCAAATAGTTAAATTTTCAATCAAAAATATAAATTTTCAACAAAAAAGTTAATTTTCTCCCAAATCATTTAATTTTAAAATAAATAATTTAATTTTTAACCAATTAATGAAATTTTCTGCTAAAATTGTTGAATTTTCAATAGAAAATATGAATTTTCAACCAAAGAGTTAATTTTGAAAGTTATAATTAAATTTTAAAAGAAATAATTTTATTTTCAAGTAGAAATAATGGAATTTTTTACTAAAATAGTTAAATTTTCAACAGAAAATATGAATTTTCAACCAAAAAGTTAATTTTTAAGAAACTTGTAAAATTTTCAGTGAAGACTGAATTTCCAACAAAAAAAGTTAATTTCCTCACAAATAGTTCAATTTCCGAACAAATGGTTGAATTTTTAACCAAAAATATGAATTTTCAACGAAAAATATGAATTTTTAACAAGAAGGTTAATTTTGAACCAAGTAGTTTAATTTGCAGGTAGAATAGTTGAATTTTTCTTTTTTAGATAAAAAGATGAATTTTTATGAAAAAAGTTCATTTTATCCCAAATACTTTAATTTTCGAATAAATGGTTGAATTTTTTTCCAAAAAGTATGAATTTTAAATAATAAAGTTAATTTTCTTCCGAATAGTTTAATTTTTAAATAAATAATTTAATTTTTAAACCAATTAATGGAATTTTCTACTGAAATAGTGGAATTTTCAATAGAAAATATGAATTTTCAATCAAAATGTTAATTCTGAACCAGACAGTTTAATTTTCTCCTAAATAGTTTAATTTTGAACAACTAGTTTTATTTTCAAATAAATTGTTGAATTTTCAACGAAAAATATGAATTTTCAATAAAAAGGTAATTTTCTCCTAAATAATATAATTTTGAAAGAAATATTTTTTTCTTATGCAAATAATTGAATTTTCCGCATAGACAGTTGAATTTTTAATGAAAAATATGAATTTTCAGCAAAAAAGTTAATTTTGAACCAACTACTTTAATTTGTAACTAGAATGTTTGAATTTTTAAGCAAAAAGATGAATTTTCAACAAAATAATTAAATTATGTACGAAAGTAGTTGAATTTTCTACCAGAAATATGGATTTTCAACAAAAAAGTTAATTTTATCGCAATTAACACAAACCTTTTAAGTTTTACCAAGTAGTTGAATTTTCTACCAAAATATTTAAATTTTTAACCAAAAATTTGAAATTACAAGAAAAAAGTTAATTTTCCAGCAAAAAATTAAATTTTCAAACAAATAGTTCAATTTTTAACCAAGCAGTTGAAATTTGAACCGAAAAAGATTTAAATTTTCAACAAGAAACAGTTGAATTTAACCAAAAAAAGATTAAATTTCAAGAAAATAGCTAAATCCTCAACTAAAACGGATTATTTTTTAAACAAAAATTTGTATTTTGAAACAAAATTTTTTATTTTCTACCAAAAAAACGAGTTTTCAACAAAATACATTGATTTTCAACAAAATAAAGTAATTTTTAACAAAATACATTAATTTTCAACTAAAAAAGCTCTAGTTTCAACCACAAATAGAATAATTATATTTTTAGTTCAAAAAATTAATTTTTAAATAGAAACAAAGAAATTTTTTACCAAAATAGTTGATTTTTTTTTGAAATTAGAAACTTATGAACTAAAAAAGATAATTAAAGAATAAAGATTAATACTAACAATAATTATAATTAATTTAAAAGATTGTCTACTCCAGGTAAATTATACAGTTTTATTCTTAAAATTAAACCTTATAATAATTACATATCAAATTTTGTCTATTTACAATAACAATTTTACTCACTCGATTATGAAATTTCTTTCAAGCTCCTTGGTATCCTATATTTTTCCTTAATTTTTTCGGATAAATATTTGAAAGGGCGATCGTGATCAGAAAGAGTTGCAGGAATTCCGACTAATCGACGAGCTTTTGGTAGATAAAATAAAAGCATTTCTCCAAATGCTAAAGTACTATTGGTCGCCCAACTTAAAACTACAGCCTGTAAAATAAATTTTGTTTATTAAATAATTTTAAAATTAATTTTTCAACAAAAAATTGAATAGTTGAATTTTCAACTAAAAAAGATAAATTTTTAACCAAAAAATAGACGAAATTTTTAACAAAATAGTTCACTTTTCCACAAAAGCGATAAATTTTTAAAGCAAAAATTCCATTCATAACAAAATTATTAAAAATTCAACGAAGTAGTTAAATTTTCATTTCTAAATGCAAAATTTTTAACCAAAAATGAAATTGTAACATTTTTTTCCACACAATATTTAAATTTTCAACAAAAGAGATCAATTTTCTAGTAAAACGATGAATTTTCAACCAAAAAAATAATTATTAACAAAGTATTTCCACTTTGAACCAACTAGTAGAATTTTTAACTGAAACAGAATTATTTTCAACGGAAAAATAAAATATTTTTATAACCAAATAGTTAAATATTCAACTAGAAAAGATCAGTTTGCAATCAAAATTGGAATAATTAAATTTTCAGTTAAAAAATTAATTTTCTACAAAACGAAAACGAATTTAAAAAAAACAGTTAAATTTTCAACTTATAAAAATTAAATCATAAACCAAAAATGAAATATTTTAATTTACAGTTTGAGAAATTATTTCTTCACTAAACTGATGGATTTTTAACCCAAAAAAAAATTATTTTTTGTTTGAAAATTAACTGCTTGGTTAAAAATTAAATTGCTTGTTTGAAAATTAAACTATTTGCCGGAAAAATAATTTTTTTGTTGAAAATTTATATTTTTGATTGAAAATTCAAATCTTTTGGTAAAAAATTCAACTATTTAGTTAAGAACTAAACTATTTATTTAAAAATTGAACTATTTGTCAGAAAATGGACTTTTTTAATGAAAATTCATATTTTTGGATGAAAATTCAACTAATTTGGTATAAAATTCAATTACTTAGTTAAAAATTAAACTATTTACTGAACAATAATTTGCTTGTGAGAAAATTAACTTTTTGTTGGAAATTCATTTTTGTTAGAAACTCAACTACTTGATTAAAAATTAAACTATTTTGTTAAAAATTAAACTTTTTATTTAAAAATTAAACTATTGATAAAAAAATTAACTTTTTTGTCAAAAATTATTTTTTTGTTTGTCAAAAAATAAATTTTTTGGTACAAATTATTATTTTTGGTTGAAAATTCAACTATTCTGGTATACAATTCAAGTATCTGACTAAAAATTGTTTTTCTTTACTTGAAAATTATATATTTGGACTAAAAATTTAACGATTCCATTTTTGGTTGAAAATCCAGGTTTTTTAGTTGAAAATTTATGTAATTATGTGAAAATGAAACTATTTAAAAATTAAATAATTTGGTTTAAAATAATCTTTAAAGCTAAAAATTTGTATATTTTTTTTTATTAAAAATTCAACTATTTATTTTAACGTGTGCTTGTTTTTTTATTTGAAAATAAATTTTTTAAATTGAAAATTTAACCATTCCTTTTTTGGTTAAAATCGAGCTTTTTTAGTTAAAAATTTATGAATTTTGTTGAAAACTCGTATTTTCGGTATAAAATAGAAAATTTTGTCTCGAAATATAAATGTTTGGTCAAAAAATGATCTGTTTTAGTGGAGGATTCAACTATTATGTGAAAAATTCGTCTTTTTTGGTTAAATTCAACTGTTTTTTATTGAAAATCTATATCTGTTTTGTTTGAAAATTTAACTATTTGCTGGAAATTTAACTTTCTTGTTGAAAATTCATATTTTTGGTTAAAAATTCAACTATTTAGTTTAAAATTAAACTATTATTTATTTAAAAATTAATTTATTGGTGAGAAAATGAACTTTTTAAAATGAAAATTCGTGTTTTTTGATGAAAATTCAACTATTTAGTTAAAAATTAAACTATTTACTGAACATTAGTCTATTTGGGAGAAAATTAATTTTTTGTTTAAAATTAATTTTTGTTTTTGAAAATTCAACTTTTCAATTGAAAATTAAACTATTTATTTAAAAATTGAAGAATTTAGTTTAAAATAATCTTTTCGGTTGAAAATTCATTTTTTTAAATTTAACTATTTTAGTAAAAAATTCAACTATTTAGTTGAAAAAGAAACTTTTATTTGAAAATTATATTACGTATTAAAAAATTAAACTATTCAGGAGAAAATGAACTTTTTTTGTTGAAAAATAACTTTTTGTTAAAAATTAAATTTTTTGTAAAAAATAACTGTTTTGTTAAAAATTTATATTTTGGTTGATAAATTTAACTATTTCGGTACAAAATTCAACTATTTATTTTAACGTGTGCTTGTTTTTTTATTTGAAAATTAATTTTTTAAACTGAAAATTTAACTATTCCATTTTTTGTTGAAAATTGACCTTTTCGTTAAAAATTTATGTATTTTGTTGAAAGCTCGTTTGTTTGGTAGAAAATAAAAATTTTTGTTTGAAAATGGAAATTTTTGGTTAAAAAAATATGTTTTAGCTGAAAATTCAACTATTTTGTGAAAAATTTGTCTTTTTCGATTACATTAAACTGTTTTTTATCAAAAATACAAATCTTTTTTGTTCGAAAACTCAACTGCTTGGTTAAAAATTAAACTATCAGTATGAAAATTTTACTATTTGCTGGAATTTAGGAATTTTATAAATGCAAAATTTTATTATTCTGAAATTTTATTATTTGGGAGTTTTATTGTTCAGAAATTTTCCAATTTGGGAATTTTCAAATTGGCGCATTTCATTATTCGGGAATTTTATAATTCAAAAATTTTATTACTCTAAGATTTTATTATTTGGGAATTTTATTATTCAGTAATTATCCAATTCGGGAATTTTCAAAGTCGGAAATTTTACAGTGTCGGTAATTTTATTTTTCAGGAATTTTTTAATTCGGGAATTTTATTACTTGGCATTTTTATGAATTCAGGAATTTTATTTTTCAAGAATTTTCCAATTCAAGAATTTTATTATTCGGGAATTTTCTAATTCAGGAATTTCATTATTTTGGAATATTATTATTTTGAATTATATTATTCGGAAATTTTTTTATTCAGGAATTTCATTATTCCGGAATTTTATTATTTTGGAAATTTTATTATTTTTGAAATTTTATTATTAGGAAAGTTTATTATTTGGGAATTTTCCTATTCAGGAATTTTATCGTTTAGGAATTTTATTATTTTGGAAATTTTATTATTTTGGAAATTTTATTATTAGGAAAGTTTATTATTTGGGAATTTTCCTATTCAGGAATTTTATCGTTTAGGAATTTTATTATTTTGGAAATTTTATTATTTTGGAAATTTTATTATTAGGAAAGTTTATTATTTGGGAATTTTCCTATTCAGGAATTTTATCGTTTAGGAATTTTATTAT
>JAUELO010452695.1:0-13051 GCA_032357855.1 Amphibolips quercusostensackenii | reverse complement strand
AAATCTTAAAAAACCTTAATAACATTAATAGGGACAGCGGGTATAACACCAATCCGATTTGGCTTTTCGTCCTCTCGGGTTTTTTGAAAAAGACTTGTTCGGCCAATCAAGTTGAACCAGCGTTTATAGTGGGGCGCTCTGGCTAATCACAGGCTTTGCAGAGAGCATACATATAAGAACAACATAACTTGAAACTTTAGTTTCAGGTTAGCCCTGAAGAAGTGAGCTGCAACGTTCACAAAACGTTGGCAAGATTCGTAGTTTTTCACACGATTAAAACCCGAAAAAACTCTTTTATTATGTCTTTAAAAGTGACAAAAATAATTATAGTGTGGTAGGAAAATTTTAAGATAAGAATTATTTCTCGATTTTAAAAAATCATGCTTAATATAATTTTCTCTTTTATCAATAAAATTAGAAATATTTAAAAACAACCCTTTTAATGAAAAAGTATTGCTTAGTATTAGATCTAATACGTACCAATACTTCGTTTTTATAAGTGAAAGTTCATAATAAAATTAAAATACCTTATTGGGAATTTTAGTTAACAAAGTTAATGGTACAAAAAATTCCTAATTTATATAACCAGGAATTAAAACTAAAAACAGACACTGGAAGTCATAATAACGCAGTGTCGCAACCAATCAGGTTTCCGGCAACAGCTTATGCAACATCTTGTCACTACAAATCTTTCCGAAAAGACTTAACAATCATGGAGATCTATGAAATATATAATTATTATGACAATTCTTAGTAGAGTCACAATTTAAATCATAGAACAGCAATTCTAATATAATGATTTTGTGATATTTATCTTACAGGTCGTCTACCCTCGCCGGATCCACCATTACCCCGACCACCAGTAAACGCAGAAGAACTTTTGAAATTTAAGGATGGTGATGAATTGTGGCGACCGAGTTTTACTGGAAATGGTCCTTATGCACTATTGCAGGGAAAATATTTTTATGAAGAACATCCAGCTCCATACCGTAATTAAAAAAATTAAAACACAATCTAAAACAAATATTAGAGAATCAAGTTGTGGCATATTTTCAAACATATTTTTTTCCTCTTGTAATGGAAAGAGCACTAAAAGTTAAATATAGTTACTTAAGAATAGTTTTTTTAAAACTTAGCGTGAACATTTTCTTTTCATTCAAGAAATATGCTTTTTATGTTTTTTGCTGGCCAAAGCGACACTGCTAATTTGATCAGTGACAGAAGTAAGCATCAGGCTCATTAGCGCTGTTGTTCAGAGAATTAATATGGCCGCTAGTAAACAGTAAACGTAATCAATTTGCATACCCTAAAATGTATTCAAAATTTATTTAAAATGTCTAGCTTTTAAAAAGGCAATATTTATAAAGTTTTACAGTGAGCGTGTGCCAAAAGTAGCAATGTCATGCATTTGTTTGAAACGGGATTTCGATACTTTAAAAAAATCTTAGAAATAAGTTATTCAGCATAAGTTATTGCATCTACTAACATTTTTAAGAATGTTGAGCACTATTTTGAAAATGTACTAAATATCTAATATATATGCAGCGGCTTCATTCTATCTAAAGCGACTATTTTTCTCCTAATTATTATAAAGGCATATCTCAATATTAACTGAGCCTGCTAAAAGTTTGAGTGTATTAATAAGTTTTTTTCAGAGTTTGGCAAGTTACATTTTAATGTGAAAATTTAATGAAGTAACTTCAAGTCACCTAAAAAGTAACTTTTCTCACTTTCTTAATTCTATAATTTAAAAAACAAAATAACTAAGATGATAATTAACAAAACCCTAATTTAAAATAAAATAGGCATTAGACTGAATAAAAAATGCAGAACAGATTTCGGCAAGTTAACAACAATATATATTTAGAATAATGTTCAAATTAAGTAATAGGCATGTTGCTGACATATTTGACTCGAGCAATTGATATTCGTAACGCGAAATTTGTCCAAGCCTGCTTGGATTTGTTCTAGCTTGGTTGGTGCCATCAACAACATGAAGACCTAAGTCCGAAGAGCGAATGCGATATTTTACTTGCGTTCTTCGCCTTCGCACTCGAATTTTTAAATGTCTTTTCATACTATGACCCCTAAACTTTTTTTGATAGGAGATATACGAAAAACATAAGCAAACTTTGAAGTAAATAAGATTAAAGTTACAAGTTACTGCTAAATTCGTAACTACGTTATGTTACAATTTTTTTTAAAATAGTAACTAATTTGCCCTAAAAGTGACAAATAACGTAACTTTTCAGTAACTTAGTTACTTGTGACATATAACTACCCAACACTGGTTTTTTGATCTAATAAAAAAATGTTAAGTTTTAGAATTGAAATTGAAATTTAAATTCTCAGATAATTATTAGTATAACTACGAAATTTTTGTAAATTCAAAAACTAAAAAATCGATCGATTAGATTTGGATAATACACTTTTAAATTATTCCATAATATTAAAAAAAACATAAATAAAAAAAGAAGGAGACAACTTTTAAATACCCCTCCTTCCTTTTTTTTCTTTGGGCTTTTCTATATTCATGTTTTTTTATTGGGATTTAAGAGAAAGAAATGAAAGTAAAATTGGAGTTTGCCTTTCTTTTCTTCCCTCTTTTGTTTCTTCTTTCTTTTTTTAATTTAAATAAAGACATTCAAAAGAGCATGGTTCAAACCTAATGGTTGTATCCTTGGTTCATTTTAAAATTTTTTAAGAATTTCCTACTTTAATTTGAATGTTGAACGTTAACAAAAAGTTTAAATTCTGTTTTACTCTCAATTTGATTTCTTAGATTTTAATTATTGTTTGACTCACAGTTTAATACATTTTAGTAGCTCTAAGTTAAAAGCTTTTTTATTTTTTAAAACAATTAATGAAAACATTTTTTCTACGAGATCAGAAGAAAATCAGAGGGTCGAGCCTCAGGAAAATGATAGAGTGCAACGAAGTGGAGGAATTCGTGCAAAATTCATTCGTGACAAGTGGGTAGCGTGGGGTTCTCGCTAGCCAATTGCAATTTCTGATCTTTCAACGCTGGTAATATGAAAAATAAAATACAATTTGAAACAAATATATTATAGAATTGTCTCTAACATCCAGTTTTTCTAATAATTAATTAATGCTGATCTCTCTCTGCCATCAGGGCGAAATGATGAAGATCCTTCGTCCACGCAACAGCGCAATATATTTTACTAAAAGAAAAATTGTCAGGAAATGAAAGCATCGTCCTTTTCACTGTTCTGTTTCGAAATATGTGAAAATTTGTTTCACACAAACAGATTTTTTTTGCTGCCAGGTTGCGCGAAGTTTGACGCAAAAGGATAATGTTTGTGTCAAAAAGATTTTTTTGAGACAAATAAAAATCCTCTTAACCTTAAATTTAAGAGGAACTTTCTTTGTTTCTAAAAAGATCCTTTTGACACAAGAGGAAATTTCTATAATTGTTTATAATTTTGCATTCAAACATTAAAGAAAAATAGAAAACTTGGAAACAATAATAAACTACTATAGAACAATTCTATGTAAAATCAGGCAGAGTGGTACAAATTAGGGTCTCATAATGATTTGGTATTTAGATGCATAATTCTGTGGTATGAATAAAGAAAAATCGACTATACAGTTTAATCAATCTTTTCATTTATAACAATTTTTCGAAGATTACCCCATTTTGAAAAAACCAACGTTAAACATTTTTTTTCCTTCGAAAAGTGTGTGGTAATATGTATTACACTAACGGTAAGAATTTTAAGTTCACCTATTTTTTTATGACTGATTACGTTTTTTTTAACTTTAATTATGTCAAAGATAAAAGTTTGTCTTTCTAAAGGGTTTGGTGCTCTCATGAAGTTAAATATTTTCTTAAATGTTCAATAACTTGCGAAGTAACCTACATTTTAGTTTTACATTAATCTACATACTTAAAGTTGGGACAAAGAAGTTGAAAAAACTTAAAAACATATTGTCTCTGGGCAAATTAAAATAAACCTCAAATAACTATATGCGGTGAGTGACTTTAATAAAAACCTTATAATAATATGTCTATATATTTACAAAAATATTGATCTAACCACAAAGAATATTAAAAATTCTCCAACGCTTTCGCTACAAATTTAAATTCTTGCACTGTGATATGAAATTTTTTTGGATATAAGCTTATAATCTGTTGTAATATTGTGAAAGAATAGCTTTAAAATGAGCCCAAGAAATATTTAAATATACTTAGATAAGTTGAAAATTTTAAATATTTAAAATAGTTCAATAGTTTTAAAAAACTAAATATCATTGCCAAAGCACTATTTTTGATACCATGAAAAACGTGGCTGCTCAATCAGGCACGAGGGAAATTAGTATCAACATGAATGCTTAAAAAATATATTATAGTTTTTAAGCATTTTGGCTCTCTCAATCAAAATTGGTGAAATTTGACTAATTTCTTGTGAAACTCAACAGATTCGATTAGTGAAAAGTGAGCTACTACAAATCAGTAGAAAAATACTAATTCGAGTAGTCAAGATATTTTCTAATTCATCAGTAAAAAACTAATAGCTTGGCAAGAAAAATATTTAGGACTGTATATGACCAAATACATTTTAATTCAGGTAGGTTCTATCTTTAAAGTGGTATATTAGATTTATGCGTATTTGATTGTTTTGTTTTGTTTTTTTATTGAAATTTTTTTTTCAAACTCATGTCACTTTTAGACCAATTAACATTTTTAATATCTCTTTCCAGATTATAGTATAGTTTATCGCCTACTTCCAAAATCTGTCAGAAAGGCTACAGAATGTTTAGAATCAACAAAATAGCAGTGGTTTTTATGAAGATATTAAAAGTCAATTTTCTTAAGAAATCCGCACTTATATTTTTTGCGAATTTTTTGATAAATTTGTACTATCATAAAAGAAATAACTTGTGAGTTTTATGCCGGCTAAATATCTTTTGTGTGCAGCAGAATTTATTTTTATAAAATCGAATTTTTGCATATTTCTTGCAAATAACAACAGATACGAAAAAAATGTTAAGTAAATAGTTTGTACAGTTAAAAAAGTTCTGCAACTCATTTATAATATCTTGCAATACTTTGAAGAAAAATAAAAAAAACTCAATCAGCATAAAGAGAAAAATTACAATGGCCAAAAAAAATAATTAAGCGCCCAAAAAACTTAGCTAATATTTTTTCATATAACTAAAAATTGTAAAGAATATAAAAAAAACAAAAACAGGAACAGTTGAAACAATCATTAATTGTTATCCTGAGAGATGAGAAATTAGTTATTTACATTTAATTACGTTAAAATCACATGAATGCATATTCACTTACTAATTTTTTTCTAACAAATTTAATATATTTTAAAAACAATTTCTAAGGTATTAGACAACTTTTGTGAGTAGTTGCTTTATTGATTCTAGGTATTTTTGATTGAATTAAAGTATTTTTAAAAAACCGGTACTCTTCTAAACAAAAAATTTCCATCTTTGTTATAAAAGAAGAAAGAAATGACAAATTGTTTTTAAAATCCACCTTGAACGATCTATGGATAATTTCATTAGCCTTAATTGGAAAACAAAGAAGATTAGAATTGGATTAAAATTGTGGCCTGTAGGCTGATTTGTCCAGAGACACCTTTTTTGCCCCACTGTGCCCTGGCGATGCGCGGTCTCACTGAAATGACAATATCTTAGGGCTCAATTGAGTCTTTATAAATCTTTTTTTTTAAAGAAAGGTGATTTTATGAGAAATCATTGGACTTTTTTTCGAGCAAAATTATTTTAAAAAATTTTGATTGTATTATATTCTTAAAATGTATTATTTCTTTTTTTATGGTTTTAATTTCGATCAAAAGCCAATTATTTTCTCTAAAAATATTGATAATTCAAAAAAATGTGACCCCTAAATTAAATATAGCGCAACTGCTGCAAATTAAAAAAATTTTAAAAATCCTTCAAGCCCAAAATCCTTTTATATGGCATTATAATTTCACCAACTTTTATTAAAATCGAACGACCAGGGGTGGATCCTAATATTTCTTACGTACACTGACACAGAAGGATAGAAAAATAAGAATTTTTCAAAATCTTAAAGGTGTAATGGGTTAATTTGGGTTTGAAATTAATTATGCATATTTAAGGTCCTCATGCCTTTTTTTCAACAGAGGCTTGTTTTTGATTTTTACCATTTTCACAGCTATATTCTTGCTTTTTTTTATAGAAAATTTTCATTATTTAGCAAACCTTTTAATAATTATCTGCTTTGAATGAGCATCAACTTAGATAAGTATAAATTTAAGTGCACAAAGAAGGTTATTTTAATTGTGGGACATTATTTCTCAACTGCCCTAACTTTGAGAGTCAAGTTCTACGATTTTCTTTAAATTCTTCGAATATGTTTCCCTACCCAACAGTACTTAATCGACGACTTTATAGACCACAATTACCGACCCTCTTTAACTAATGAGGGGGGGGGGTATATTTTCAACCCTAACGCCTGCACAGGTATTTTCAAACGCCTGTAACTTCCTTTTCATTTTAGCGATTTAAATTTTCTAGGAGGGTTTTCGAAAGATTATTTTTTACATTTTAATTTTATTTTATCAACGAAAAGAATGAAGAAAAATTTGAGCAATTTTTAGACAAAATAATTGTTTATTAAACTTTTTTTGCAATAAACCCTGCATCGGGCGCAGCTTACCTGAGAAGTCAGCAAAACACTTTTTTTTATGCCCCTCCTCCTACCGACGGGCCAGGCGCCCCTCCGATTTATTTCCTGACTCGAGGTGGTGAGTAGTACGCCTCATCTCAGTCTACCGTCAATCTTCATCCGACTCGTTTGTAACCCGTCTGGCTTGTGAGGCCGGCTGCGCCCGATTGCGTCGTAACTTTGAAAGTAATTTTTTCCGTTAATCAAACTCGTTCTTTCCTGTTCAATTTTGTATATTTGCTTTCTTTATATCCTAGTGAAGGCTATTCTACCGTTAAACAAAAAATTTTAATTGAATAGAGAGGAGAGGGAGCTCAATTTATGTGAGTGGCCTTTCAGGCCGGCTGCGCCTGATTTTGTTACGTTCAGAGGTGCGCCCAGAGGAGAGTTCAGGGTTTTTTTTTAAAATAGCCATGAAAGAAAGCTAGACTTTTCGGGTGAAGAAAAAAATTGAATCAATTAAATAGTTTCCGAGATATAGGCCGGGATGTGAAGACAGCCCTGAAGCTCGTGCTCAGACGCAGTTTATTAGCATTGTACGTACTAGTTTGCCAGTTTACCATTCTTTCAACGCGTTTAAGTTCATGCAGAATGACATAAAATCAGATGATAAGCAATTTAAGAATGTTTGCCGCTGGATCAGAGAAAGTTAAAATCATTTGTTATTCATTATAAACAAACAGAAAGTGCAAACTACACTTTTTAGAAGTGATGGTGATTTTTCTTAGTATGAATGATTTCTGAATATTATAGTTCATCAGTTCACAATAATTGTTGATTATTCATAAATATTCCAGAAATGAATGCACAATTTAATAGGTTTTTCTTCGTATAAACGGTGCGTTTCTGAATAAATCAAGTGCAGAAAAATTATTAATTAATGCCTGTCGGTTTCCTATGATCTGTAAAATCCTAGTTTCCAGAGTCTACCACATGGAGGTGGCAGTGCAATTTTAGACTCCTTCGGGGTGCTTAATTTATGTGAGTCCCCTTGCCTCTCGCTATTCGAGGTGCTTTTTTTTGTAAGTCCTCTATGCCTCTTACTATTCGAATTGCTAAATTTTTGTAAATCCTCTTGCCTTCCGCTTCACAGCGTTCTCTAATTGGTTCGCCTTTTCTTCTCACCAGCTTTTGTCTTATTCGCATTTTTTATGAAATGTTTTCCGGCTATACGCGTTGCTATAGTAAAAGTAAATCGTTTAAGGTTTAGATGTCCCTGGTCATTAAGGGACAAAGCATGGAGCTTGAGAGTACCGGGTATTGTGACAGCCTAAGTGAACTGATCTGCTAATTCCAATGTCACTGCTGAATGATCAGCTTTCGAACTGAAGAGTACAACTGTTTTCTTTAAATTTTCTATACCCTATTTATATGAATCGCGAGCATCTAGAATCTTATCTGCTAGACGCTGCAAGCCGGCTCTTGATGCAAGTCGATTTAAATTTCCTCCGATTCCATGGCATGGTTCTCTGCCATATTCAGTTGGATGGAAAATACAGTCTGCTGGAGTTTCAAACTCTTTTTCGTGGCAGAAAATGTTCGCGAAGTTATATTTATTTTTGAAATACTGCGGTGTTTCATCTGTGACGTAATAAAACTTTCCAAGATGAAAATACTTTGTTAAGATATTTGACAATTAATTTTTGTCAGAGATAAGCAGCAACCGCGTCATGGTGTAAGTTATCAGAAATTATAGCCATGCTCACATGTTTCAAATCACCTCCCTCTTTGTAGTAGGTAACTACTATGAAATTTGGTGCCTTATTATCATTCTAGTGAGAAGACTGGATAACATTTTGGAAAAAGCAAGCATAATTTTTCGCGAAATCAAACATGATTACAAAAAATTCTTACTAATAGAGTGTCTTTAAAAGTCTTGATGACAGACGCTTGCATCTTGGCACAAAACTCATGAGATTTCAAGTTTACGAGTTTTTCGCAAAGTCATTCTATAAAGATATTGGTCTCAGCTACTTCAGTTGACAGATTGCTCTTATCTGTTTGTTACCAAATTTGATATTTTGAATCGCTGAGGCAGTTTTTATCCAGAATTTCATTCAGTTGTTTCTTTAGGACGTCAATGCCCGGACAAGTGTCGAATTCGCTAAAATGACAATCAGGAGTTGGTTAAGTGCACATGATGTTCTCTAAACAGTCATAATAATCAATTAGTTTTATATTGGAGTCTTTAGTTAGATGCTTGATATCAATTGCATCTAACGTGAGATGCACATTCTGTTGATAAACACACACAGACAAACTGTGTGGTACCACCTCCTCCGTCTGAAACGCAATGTCGAGGCCTCAGTTGTGCAAATTTTGAAAACGCAGTTTTTATGTCCTGATTCTCTGTTTTTAATGGTCATTTAACTCTGACAAGTTTCCCAAAATTAGTCATTTTTGCACATGCTCGCGAGTACTATCTTCCTTTTTTATGGATACAAAACCTTCTTCCCAGGCACTAATCGACTGTTCTTGTCATCTTCATAAAAACAAGTCACTGCTACTTCAATTTCTGGTAGCAGTTTTCTTCCTAGTTTGTGTCCAGGCAAAGACAGTATTCCATGTTTTTAAAATAATTTGTGATCTTCACGGGCTTGACGTTCCGTTGCACCAAATTGTTTTATTCCCTTTTTTCCGTCTACAAGATTAAAAAGCAAGTGTAAAAAAATCATTCTTTGTTCAACGTCAGTACTTACCTTGAATTTTTTTTATAATTTGCTGGAAAGTTTCTAGACCTGCTGTGTGATTATGATTTTTACAACCGCTATATTTTATCGAAACCAATATAAAGTCTGGATCACCAATGATTTTTTTTCTACACAATTTTTTGATCACTTTTACTGCCAAAAACAACTTCTTCCACTTTAACAGATTCTTCTTTTATGCTAAATTCTTTTGGAGGCACTAGTAAACTCAATTTATTGAATCATTTTTCACAAGGCTGGCAGATTTCAGCCTTATTCAGCAATTAAGGAAATTTTAACCTTTGACTTACTGAAACACCTTGAAAGGCATTAAATAAGGCTCCGAGAAATGTTCTCTTGTGTCAAAAGAATGCGTTTTGACACAAGCGAAATTTCCTCTTATATAATTGAAGTCTAAGTAGATTTTCATTTGCTGAAAAAATATATTTTTGTAGCAAATATCTATTTGTGACAAACTTTATCTAATCCATCAGGCGAATAAGTCTGTTTTTATAAAAAAGATGTTCAGTTGGTTAAAAAAAAACAGGCAAGAGGACGAAGCTTTTGTTTCAAACCAACTTTGTCTCTGAATGAGGCCTAAACATAACTGAGCGTTTGGGCGCAACACTAGCCTACCTGTATGCTTAAAAGTGACTTGTTTTTTATTTGTTTTGCATCTAACTTAATGAAGAACAAATAAAAAACAAGTGACTTTTAAAAATACAAGTAGGCTGATATTGGATCCAACCGCTGAATTGCTTAACGTTGAGCTACGGTACCAGATTCATAAAAAGTATATCATTATTAAGACATTGTGAAATTATCACTTTGATGTAAATCAGCAATAACTAATAGCTAGAACAACAAAAAAAAAAAAAAAATTATTTCTGAAGTGTTTTAGCTTCAGAATAAGTTGAAAAATTGGTAGACAAGCTAGTCTTTTTATTAAATATTTATAAATAATCAATAATTATTGTAAACTGACAAGATATAATAGTAAGGAATCATTTATACTAAGAAAAATCACCATCACTTCTAAAAAGAGTAGTTTGCACTTTTTATTTGTTTATAACAAATTAAAAATAATATTAACTTCCTCTGACCAGCCGGATGATATTCTTAAATTTCTTATTATCTAATTTGATGTCATTCTAAATGAAATTGAACGCGTTGAAAGAATGGTAAACTGGCAAACTAGTATCTGGAATACTAAATGAACTGCGTCTGTGCACGAGCATCAGGACTGTTTTCACATCGGGGCCTATATCTCGAGAACTATTCAATTAAACATTTTTTCACTTAGAACCTTTTTTGAAGCCGAAGAGTCGAGCTTTCTTTTACGGCTATTTAAAAACCCTAAATTGAAAAAAAACAAATATATTGTTTAAAAAATGATAAAATTTTTCTTTATTTTTCACCTTAATAAAATAAAATAAAAGAGTGAAAATATTCTTTCGGAAACACTCCAAAAAAATTTAAATCGCTAAAATAAAAAAAAGTTACAAGCATTTCAAAATACCCATGCAGGCCTCAGGTTTGAAAATGTCACCCCCCCCTATTACTTAAAAAGGGGGGGGGGTAATCATGGTCTATAAATTCGTCAATTGAGTACTGTTGAGTAGATGAACATATTTCCCGAATTTAAAAAAAAATCGAAGAATATGCCTTTTAAAATTAGGGCAGTTGAGAAAGAATGACCCATGTGTATCATTACTGATACCATCTATTGAATTCAAATAGACTCGCGTGTTTCGTTACATGCGCGGTGAAAAAAGTCGCGATCGGTAACCGAGTGATTCTAACTTAGCATCACTGCATGACACGAAATATTCCGATTGTCGGCTTGAATGTGATTCAACGAAATGTCGCAGTTGTCCAGATAGACCCTTAAGGTGAAGCGCTTTATTGCTACGCTCCTGATTTTTCACGCTTGATTGCGCTCGAATGACAGCTAACGACCCCTCTTATTAATCCTGCAGCGGCTCTCACAATAGATCGCGGCGCGGCATCAATTCCTGGAAGGGAATTATGAAGGGGCGGGTAATCCAGTTTCGACTATAATATCTTCGTTTAAGTGAAACAGACAGACCCAGGTGTTAAATTTGTTGGTGCTCAAAATGCCAATGTTCTTAAAATAAGAATTCACTGTCTCATATTTGCACCTTTGAACATAGGTACACGTCTTGAAAAATTCATCATTTTGAAGACAAATTTCGGCACATTTCGAGAGTGGGTAAGGTATTTTATCGAACATTCATCTATCTGATCACCTGCAAAACAAAATTTCTACTCTGCACCATTTTGTAGTAATAAGCACCAAAGTTAAAAGCAAATTGATCACCAAAAACTAAAAGGATTCGTATTACTTTATTAAAATTTCTAAAAGTCTGAACAAGGCCCTCACTCTTCTGTACATATAATTCGAAAATGTTGGTCTTTAAAAGAACTAAATTACTAAAAAAAAGTTATTTTTAGATTGAAATTATTAAAATACCAATTTTCATTCAAAAAAACACAACCAGAACTTCAAATAACATAAAATAAATAACCTCACGTTCTTAAAGCCTGTTGATTGTACTCAAGTATTTATGATTTTTTAAAAGAAATATCTTTATTTGTCGAGAAAACATAAACATATGCCTAAATTCTATAAGCTTGTTAGCCAAACCGTACAAGGTTCTTAGATGATCTCAACAACTGATGTTGTTTTCTTAAAAATGACAACTTTTTGTTTTAAAAGCTTAAAAATAGACTGTGATTTTGTAGCATGATTGTTATAGCTTTTCTCATTAAATAATGATTTCACTTATAAAATATTCTTTTCCTTTATCAAAATCTAAATGAAACCTTGGGAGAGGTTAGCTCTTCTTAAAAATGAATGTTTTCTTTTACGTAACGACTTTTGTGTAGAAAACCTAAGCCTTGTTAACTTTAAACATAAAGCTTATTATCTATTATCAGTACTTGATAGTTTTTCTTTTGAAAGAAGCGATTCCATGGTCAAACATAAACATAACCTTAAATTCTAAAAATTGCTACGCTTTACGCCCCGCGTAAAAAATATCACTAGATTTCAATAGGACATTTTAAAGAAATAGAACAATACACGAATTTAGAACAATACACGAATTTAAAACAATTACATGCAATTGAGGTGAATGCTAAATTTACAATAAGAGGCCTTACATAAGCTAAATTACCAATTTTGTCTATCTTCTACCCTCTTCTCGCTCCTCTTGAACAACCAAAGTATTATCTACCGCCCTCTCCCATCTATAATAACTTAGCCGTTGACTGAACGCGGATTTGACATTTATTTTGCGACCTATTTTTGGGCTTCTGAGCTTCATTAATAGATCAAAAATAAGTAAAAATATTAAAAAATTACAATTCATAGCCCGAAATTCTCTAGAAATAGGGAAAATGTGATAATTTTTGACATGAATAAGGGCAGAATAAAAAAATATATTCTTTTAATTACGATTAACTTTTCTGCTGTAAGACCAGATGATATTTAGAACTTCTGGTGAAAAGAGTTTGCTTATAGACACCAAAGTCTGGCTTGCATCTTCACTTTATATTCAAAGTTGGAAACGCTTAATCTGCAGTGTCTGGTGTTGGGACGCACTATGTTCCTACAGAAGATGGCCGACCTGCCCAACCCAAAAAAACTACA
>JAUELO010452689.1:0-13051 GCA_032357855.1 Amphibolips quercusostensackenii | reverse complement strand
CAGAGGTATTCATAGGCCGATCCTAGTGACACTTGCTGAATTAAAGCTTGTTAAATTTCTAGGAGGTCTGTTACGTCCAATTAAAAAAAAAATGAATTTCTTATTCGTTTTGAAAAGAGACAAAAACCATATTTTTTTGTATTTTTGCTACCTACTTTGTACCATTTCTTGACATTTGCTTAAAAATAAATATAATTAATAAACTTATTTTTTACAAATAAAAATTTTTATCATAGACCTATTTTAATTTTTATTAAAAATCTTTTTAATTTATTTTTTGTATTTTAATAAACAAATTAATAGATAAGACTGGCAGCTGCTGCATTTTCTGTGTTTTAATGCATTTATGTACTGATTTCGTCCCTAGTTTATGTAATATTAATATTAAATAAACTAAACTTAATGACAACAATTTCGATTTTTATAAATCCTTATTTAAATTTTCACAAAAAAATTTGCTTATTTCGAGTTTTCTGGAAAAGATCTTTTGATCCGTGAATCACTTTTTTTTCTTTACAAAATAATATCTTGACACACGAAATTGCCATTCAAGAACATATATGTTAATGGTTAATGTAGCAGTCTTCGTGATGGTCCGAATAATTGTGTCGTTTAGTTGAAATTTAAGTATATTGTTAAAAAAATGGTAAAAGTAACATATCGCGATAACGCTTTTCTATACAACATGAACATAGCTGCATTCCCATTTTCCGCCATCACATTTCACTGGTTAACAAAATGTGACCTGTGTGCTCATGAAATGAGACATGTCATTTATAGAGTAGTTTTTTGTGCTGAATCCGAATCTGGCCTCCATTTATCTGCAGCGCGTCAGATTTTCGAGATTTGTTGTATCAAAATTTGTTTTCAAAAATTACAAATCAGGAGATAGAATGTTGTAAGCAATTTTTTCAAAAAAAATCATCAAATGATTTCGATGCACTTTTTAATGCCAAATCCAACAGCGGGCTTGTTTCTATGATATCTTATACGGTTGCCGAGATAATACAGAAAAACTGATGAGAAACATATAAAAAAAATCCTTTCACAAAGAAAAAAAATATCTAGCTAAAAAATTTTTTTCCCTACTTTTACCGGTATCATTTTCTTCGTATTTCAATGCCGAAAAAATTAAAGAAAAATTGAGGTTCAGGCTGTTACCGTTTGAAAGATACATGGCAGAGAAATTGTTTTTTTCTACGGAGTTGCCAATTTGACGGATCACACGTACTTAAAGCGAATCATTGTACTGCGTCTGCAAAATATCTATTCTTCATGTTGTTAGCTTTCGTTGAAAAATGATGATGAATTGCTGCTTGTGATCAGAAACTTTTTTTCTTGCATGCTCGACGATTTTGAGCATTTGGTTTATCAGTCATGAGATTCCAACAGTAGTCTGCTAAAGCTTTCACTCTATACTTACCTTTCTACATGTTCTCGATTGTAGCGATATCTAAATAATATCTTTCACCATGTTTATTACTTACTGCTTCCATATTATCTAAGAAGAAGTCCAAGTAAGAGTGCATTATAGAAATTTTCAGTGACATGTTCACCTCTATTTCTTGAAAAATTTCCAACATCGTATCAATCAAGTATTTGTAGGTTCTGGATTTCATGTTTCCTGAGGAATTGTCTATTAGCAACAATAATTTGTGTAACCAGATTGTAATCCAAGTAGACTTCTAAATACTTTAAAATCACCACAGATAAACCATTTACGTAGCTTGTAATTAATTTTGTCAAGTAAAAGTTTCATGACATCATAGCACTCTTTCATGTTGGTGGCATGAGCAACGGGTATTGATGGATATTTGTTTTCGTTGTGCAAGAAAACATCTTTCGAAATGTATTTGTTCGAATTAATGAGTGAACGCCAACTTTCTGGTTAATATACATGACCACTATCCTTCATTAGTCCATCTACATCGTCGCAATAGATAAGTGTATCTTGGCTTTAAAAAAATGGAGTTATATTTTTCTCTCGATTTCCATAAAAAAAGATTTTTACATCTTTTTCAAGCAAATTTTTCACTTTAAATCTAGAGCTTAAGATTTCAGACTAATTTTTAGATAAATGAAGATCTCTCATCAAATCATTAAATTTTTTCGATGGAATAATTGCGGCAAGTGTCTGGTCAGCTTGTGTTCTATAGTTTGATTTTTATCAGAATGATTGATTTCTTCTGTTTTACGTTTCGTGGAATTAACCGGGAGATACTCTTTACGGTCAGACGCAGCTTTTGTCACAGAAGAAACATAAGAGTAAATTGTAGAGTTCTTGCATTTCATTGAGTAACTATTAACATTTGTCAAACAGAAATAACAAATATCGATATGGCTTAGAGGTTCTCTTTAAGAAGTAGGGGAATGAAAGGTTAAGATATGATCGAAATTTCCTCGATATACTGACCTAAATGAAATAGCACAAGGCGAGCTGCAACTGTTTGGTATCCAATATTTTTTTTATTTTCGGCCTTAATCTAAAAAAAAATCTCGTAACCTTCTCACACTGCAGGAGACATTTTTTGTCTTTGTTTCTGTAGGACAAAAATACTGCAAGCGTAGGAGAAGCTATCGGGATGATATTTGCAAGTACACTCTATTTTGGAATTGTTGCAGAATAAGTGTCAAATGATAGCTTACAATCAGCGCTAATAAATTGGAGTTTAATAGGAATGAGTTCTAGTCCTAGAGTATAGGTAGCATACATGTGACTCCACAGAGGTCTAGCATGAAATGAAAACAGCACGGAGCACGATACGCAGGAGAGCTCAGAGCTGTTGCATGTGATATAGTAGAGGGGAGATGCGCATGTGCTATCGTAGAAGGGAGTAGCGCATGCGCTATGTACACTTTCCACCGATCGATCCTTTGTATCACGTGTACAGCGCCCGTGTGACGACTGCGTGATTAAAACCTGCTTAAGAGTCCAAAGAATTGAATACTGTTAACGCTAAGAAAATGATAAACTTCGTCAATAATGTGAAATTTGCAGATATTGAAGATTGTGGTACAATAAAATACTAGAGTTAAATAATTCGCTTCAAGTACGTGTAAGCCGTCAAATTGGCAACTCCGTAAAAAGAATAAACTTCTCTGCCATGTATTTTTTGAACGATGATATCCTGAACCCTAATTTTTTTCAAATTTTAGTTTTTCTATATTATTTTAGCAACCGTATTAGATATCACAGAAACAAGCCCACCGTTGGATTTATCACTAAAAATGCATTGAAGCCATATATTGATTTTCATTAAAATAATTTTTCTTCAAAATTTTATTTCCAGATTTGTAATTTTTCAAAAAAAAAATATTGATTCCAAAAATCTTGAAAACCTGACGTGCTGCAGAGAAATAGAGGCCAGATTTGAAATCAGCACAAAAAATACTCTAAAAATAACATATCTGATTCCATGAGCACATAAGTCACATTTTTTTGAGCAGTGCTAATTAAATACTTATGTCATATTTTCATACAATATTTAAACAAATTTTTTCACAAAGAAATAAAATCTTGCTCAGCAATATTCCGTCAATATTACCGTGCAACATCTGCACGATTTTTCATCAAAAAAATAAATGCTATAATTAAATATTTCTGCAATATATCCATACAATATTTCAAGTGTCGGACATTTTTCCATTGCAGCCATATTGATAAAATATTAAGTTCAATATTCCAAATATTGTAAATGAGTATTGCGCGCTATGGAGGATATTCATAGTTTTTCTAAGGAATTATTCGGACAATTTACTTCAATATTCTTCTAATGATCATCCATCAAATTCTTCTAATCAGACTCTTGTTGATTCTTAATAAGCTTCTTAAAGATTCTTCTAGTGATTTTCTTTACCTTGAAAATTATCCTGTCTACTTTCTGTATTCTGCTTGAAAATTAGTTTGATAGATCTTCTAACCGGGCCTTTTTCATTTGCTTCATACAGATAATCCATGAAATCCAAGAGAATTATTTCCATTAATTTTTTTTTATTATTTCAGTTATAAAACGTTTTTTTGCGTGAAACAACCAATATTTGATTCTTCTAATTGACAAGCTTTCTGAAATCTATACAAAAACACATATAAAACGATTTTTTTTTAATAAAATACTTAGTTACGTGAAAATTAAAAGACCAAACAAACCTGTAAGCACTTTAGACAAATCTAGGGAGGAAAAGATGTATTTTATTTTGTGTTCTAGCCAGCTCAATAATTATATCGCTTTATATACTACATTGTGCGTTTTTATTTTGTTCATATTATTGTATTTTTCCACACTTTATGGAAGTTATATTATAATTTTCATTTTGAATAAAAAAAAAACGGTAACGTAGCTTATAAATGATCCTCAAGAGTAAAGACAGCTTCTTTAATTTCCTTTCCACCTACTTTGTTAAAAAATGTAAGCTGCAACAATTATTGTTTTAATGAATGAAATGCATATAAAAAATGATAAAGTCATTTGCTATTTAGAGCAATATTGAAAAGAAATAAATTTGAATAGATGCTTTATTGTTAAGAGGTATTGCAAAAATATAAAAAATACCTGTGCTAAAAAGAATAAGAAAAACGAAAATCGTTAAGCTTTTTCACGAAAAAAAAAGATTTGTTAGAAATATTCAAAGAGAATATTCAAAGAGAAATATTCAAAGAGAGAACAATTTTAAATGCAACTTTTTTCAACAGGAAACTTTTTAGTTAAATTATTTCATACAATCAAGTTTCTACTAGAAGCGCTAGTTCGGGTTGAACATTTTGCACAATGTAAAACTATAAGAGTGATCAAAACCATTATTGTATTCGATTTTTATACTTTTGATCGACAAATTAAATTTTTTTTTCTTAAAGGACTTACCTTTTGTTAAACTCACTTTTCCTTTTCAGAAAAAACCATGTTTCGCCACTAATAAATATTTCAGAGTATAAAGAAGCAACAAGTGTCAACATTAAGAAATAAATAATGTTATACCTTTTTCAGTTTTTGATTTGGAAGCAGAGTAATTTTAAATCTATCTGACAGCTTGCAATATCAAGAATTCGCTGAAAAAAGGAAAGAAAGAATTTAAAAAAAAACTTATTAATTGGTTTTATACTTCTATTTTACATGTTGTAGTCTTGACTGTGTTAAACATTTTTCACCTGTGTTATTCAACTTTTCAATAAATACATGATGGAAAATGAAAAAAAAATGATTTAAAACTTAAAATTTTTATGAGTAGAATATCAATTCTACAGTAAAAAGAAAAGCATCTGAAAAAAAAATTTTCTTTGAGGTTAAGTTAACTACAAGATACAACAATATAGTCAATATCAAATGGCTCTATCTTTTATAGTATAATTTAGAAAAATATATACCTGTTAAAATTAACCTCCTAACTGACAAATGATTTTGCGATTCTGGCAGAAGAAAAATTTGAAATAATTTTTATAAGAAGAAATTTCTGAAATTCTTAGGGATAGCTTATACTTCATATTGGAATGGCGCTGAAAGCAGCGGCGAAACGCGTAAATAAAAACAAGGTCAAATTTTAAGTCCATTCCCAGCTTACAAACATTTTTTAAGGTAATTCCAATTGAAAATTAAAACATCAAAACATAAAAAATTTAAACATTAGTTATTATTCATAACTAAAAGGAATTCCTTTCTTTTTTGCTTGATGTATTGCTTAATATTTAAATTAGCATGAATTATTTCGACTTGGTTTAAAACCAGAAAAATTAAAAATTTCTAAAAACGAATATAATAATATTTCCAGATATATTTTTAGTAATCTTTTTCGCTAAAAAACCACAATGTAGAAAACGTTGAGAGATGAAGGAAAATAATCTTTGATCCAAATTCATCTAAGAATATGGAACGACTCTCTTTGATCACAAATCTCATTTTGATTACGAATTCCTTCTGAAATATTGCAGGTACTCACATAAGAGAAAATTGGAATCTGAAAATTTTCCCATTTCTCTTACTTTCTTCCTTGCCATTTTTTCTCCATTTCTTTCTCATTTCACATTTATACCTTTCATCGTTTTTTTCAACATCTGCTTTCACAACTTAAAAATGTTGTCCGCAAAAATAAAACCTAAAAAATAAATTTGCTTTTTCTTTGAGACCCATTTTCTAACTTTACATTCTCAAAATAATCCGAGTCTTTAAAACACGAGTAATTTTCATTTTCCGGATTTCTCTCGGTTAATTTTTAATTTTTTCGGTCTGGTGAGTATACTTTTTTTTTTAATTTCTATATTCTTGTTTAGAATTTAAATTCTCTTTAAAAATTTACTGTGGCAAATCAAAATCATAATTCTTTTTGAAAATTCTTTCTCTTGGATCAAAATTGTAACTTTTATGAAGAATTTACTGTTCCAAGTCAGAATTATCATTCTTTTCAAAAAATTTTCTTTTGTAGTCAGAATTAAAATTATTTTTAGAAACTCCTTGTTTCAGATATAAATTATAACTTTTTTCTAAAAATTCTCGCATCTGATTTAAAACTGTATACAATAATTTCAGTAGATCAGAAAAATGATTTTTTGATCCTAAAAAATTTTTTTCCTAGAAAATTTTGAATTTTGTAATAAAATAATTATCTATCATAGGGAAAAACAAAATAAGGAAGGGAGGTTTTATAAAAATTTTAGTTTTTAATTAAGAGGATTTATCTTGGATGAATAAGGACAAAAATTTTAACAAAATACATAAGCTTTCACTTAAAATAGGATTGATGAATTTTTAGTTTGAAAAAATGTATTAAAAGAAAAATAATGATTTTTACTGAAGTAGTTGAGCATATAATAAAAGAGTTAAATATTAAAGTGAAAGAAAGTTTATTTTGAATCGAAAAACGTTAAAATTAACCACCAAAACGATTTTTTTTTTTAAATTTGATACTCAATCAAATGATATCAATTTTTAATCAAGCGGTTGCATTTTAAACCGTAAAAGATAAAATTCCTACTAAAACGATAAATTCTCAAATGAAAATGAAGATTTTTTAATAAAAAAAAAAATTTTCAGAAAAAAAATTATTTTTGAGAAAAAGTTAGATGTTTAACCAAAAATAATGACTTTCTAACAAAAATGTTAAATTTGACATTAAATAATAAAACTTTCTAACACAAATGATATTTTTTTTTTTTAAATTTAAAAGTACACTTTTTATCAAAAAAAATTAAAATTTAACCAAAAATAGATGGATTTCTCACGAATATATAAAAAATTTTACCAAAAGAAATAAAGTTTCCACTAAGATGATAAATTTTGAAACGCAGCTGCGTTTGTAACGAGAAAAATAAATTTTCAACAACAAAGATTAATTTTCTACGAAAAACCACAAAATTTTTTAAAAATGTACGATTTTCTGAAAAAAAGATAGATTTAAAATAGCCAAATTTTAAAGTGCAAATAATCATGTTTTAACTAAAAGTAGAGTGATTAATTTTTTTATAAAAAAATTAATTTTTTAATAAACAAAATTAAATTAATAAAAATAGATAAATGTACAATTGAAGAAAAAAAGTTCAAAATGCAAAAATTGTTTTCTGAATGAAAAACCATTAAAATCAACCAAATAGACAAATTTTCAACAAAATAGTTGTATTTAAACCTGAAAATAATTAAATTATATTCAAATAGTCACATTCTGAAATAAAAAGTAGAATTTACAACTAAATAGTTTTATTTTCAAGTGAAAAAAGAAATTTCAACCCAAAAATAGAATAGTTAACTTTTTAGATAAAAAGTTAAATGTTTGATGAAAAGAAAATTAATTTTTAACAAAATAGTTTAATTTTAAACTAAAAAGCTACAACAAAATACACCAATTTACAATAAAATACAAAAAAGTACAAGATGCGTCCGAATAATCAAAAAAATTCTACTTTTCTTTAATTTTGGTTGTAAATTGATGTAATTGTTCGTAGATTCTTGTAAAAATTGTTTAATTTTTTTGTAATAGTTTTTCACTGGTGCTGTAAATTTCTAAAATAAACTGCGAGTAATTGCAACAGAATTTTCAGTACAGTTTTCAAATATTTCAAATTATTAATATCTTGTATTTTTTGTAAAGATTTTAAATTTTCGACAATAATTTACGTAGAATTAAAAATGCTTTTGTAACGTCACACACCCAAATTGAAAAAAAATCTGCTCACTGCGCATGCACATTCTCATCGCACGTGGCTTCCAAGTTTGTGCGCGCCTAGGGCGCACGACTGTTGGTTCTCGCGCTTTGCGCTCAATAATATATTCATCTCGCGCTTCGCGCTCGGTGATGTATTAGCTATTTTTATTTTATTGAATTTTTTTTTAATTGCGTACATTTTATTACTAAAAACGTTCATGTTTTAAAAAAAATTAAAGTTGTCGAAATGTTGAACTTTCTTATAAAAAGTTTTTCCACCCGGGAGAATAGAGAAAAACATTTTTGAATAGAGAAATCTGCAGTGATTTTATTTTTGCCTTACATTAAACATTTTTTATGTACAACTAACATTAAAGTTGCACCCAGATGAAATACTACTTCCGTATTATGTGCTTTAACTCCTTTCAGAGGCACGGTTGCTGGGTTCTTCCGGCACAAAGAATGACCGCCTTAGCAGCAGATGAATTAACCTTTTTAAAATTCCAAGCTACTTTCTCACTTCTCTTTCGACTCGCTTTCCCATTTCATTTCAATAATTCTATTCGTATATTCATTTTTAAAAGCAGCCAAGAGAAACTTTGAAATAAGGTAATATGGATATTACTCTTTTTTCTCTGTTGGCCCAAAAAGCACCTGTGAGCTTATGAAAGGTGAAATATCCATTAGCAATATAAAATATTAAGGATATGAAGGCCTTTTTTCTTTTTTTTTTTTGTTTCAGTTCATTGTGCATTAGTTTTTTTTTATTAGAGCATATTTTTTGATTGAATAAATATTAATACTCATTCCTAATAAGTACATTAGAAAGATTTTTAACGAAATACTTTTTTATATTTCATAATTCCAACAAATCAAGGGCATTTGCCTACAAGTTTAGTGTTTAATTTTTGTAATAAAAACAGATCTGATTATTTACTTCGAAATGTAAACAATTTGAGAATTCATTATTGAACAACATTTTTTATTATCAAGTTAACGCAAAATTTAAAAAATTATTTTGTACGACCTAGTTTTAAGATCCTAATTTGAAAGTACTTAAATTTTTGAACGAAGTTAATGATTGCTTGATTCTAAACGCTCTACGCTCAAAATTATCAATTTTGAAACTTTCTAATTGAAAATTATTTCCTTACATGATTTCCCCTACTTCCTCTTCTTTAATTTTGCTTCACTTTCCATCTCTTCCTAACATTCACTTAACCCTATCCCCCTTATTCCCTTTTCTACTTATTTTTTCAATTTTCCTTATTTTCTGCACCCCTTTCCTTCATTTTTCTTCACATGATTACTTTCCTTTATTTCCTCTTACTTTCCCTACTATCGCGCTTCTCTTTTACCCAAAGTTGCCATAATTTTTCTCCCTTTCATTCCCTTACTTCTTGTCACTTGCCCTACATTCTCCGTTTTTACTTACCCTCACTTGTTCTCCATCTTTCTCCTACATTTTCTCTTACTTTCCCGAACTCTCCGAGTCTGATTTTCCATCTTTTCCCTCACGATTCCTTAGCTAATTTTCATTTACTCTCCTTATATTATTTTCTTTTATTTCTCCTTACTTTTCTTCACTTTCTTTAGTTTCCCTACGACACCTCCCGTCATTTTCGCTGACCTTCCTTACTTTTCTCCTTTCACTTCTTCTTATTTTTCTACTTTTATTCTCTTATTACCCCTTTTCTTATTTTCCTTACATTTTCACTCACTTTTATTAACCCTTTTTCACCATCACTTCCCCTCACTTCCCCTACTACTCCTTTACACATTTCCTCCAAAATTTGCTACTGCCCCTCCCCTCATTTCATATCACATAACCTACTACCCCTCTACTTATTTCTTTTTACTTTTCCTATAACCTTTTATCTCATTTTTCCTCATTTTTTTTGTTTTTCCCAATGTGCATCACTTCCCCTCCACGCATTACTTTTTACTTTTCCTACTCCTCCTTACCTCATTTTACCTTACTACTCATCGTTTTACCCTTCCCCACTTACCGTACAGACTTCACTCAGGTTCGCTTTTATCATACACTTCCTCTTACCCCACACTTTTCCTGCTTCCCATTACTTTCCATACTACACCTCCCTTCACTTTCTCTAAATTTTTCCACTTTTCATGCCCTAACTTCTTATTTTCACTTTTCTTCCTCTTCTCATTTTTCCTTAGACACCTTAATTATTTCTCTTAATTTTCCCTTACTGCCCCTACTTTTCTCCTTACAGTTACCCTTACAACTCCTTCTTTCCCTGTCCCCGTTTCCCATTATATTCACCGCTTTCCTTTTCCTTTTTGAATTTCACATCCCCTACCACCCATGCACTTATTTTCCTTTACATCCCCTTCTCCGCCTCCGCTTATTTTTCTCCAGACGCCTTACTTTTCTTTTCTAATTTTTCCTTTCTTCCCCTAATTCTCTCTTTGATTTCCCCTCACGACCACTACTTTTTCTGACCTTATTTTTCATCACATTCTCCACTTGCCTTTTTCCTGTAATACTGCGAAACCCCTACTACCCTTGCACATATTTTTCTTTACTTTTTCTACTTTCCTTTTTCATTTTTATTAACTTCCCCTACTTTCTGAATTTCCCCCCACCTTCCCTGCTTTTAATTAACTTAATTCCCTTTACTTACCCTACTTCTGACCCCCTCCTTTCTCTTTAATTTCTTTCACTACCTATCTCTTAAGCTTTCATAACTTCTTTTATCCCCCACCTTATTTCCTCTTATTCCTTTCGTTCTCCCAACCTTTTGATTCCACTAACTGCCTGTCCCCTTATTTCCCCTAATTTCTTCTTACTTTCCTTACGTCCTTTCCTTGCATTTTCCTAAATTTCCTACCACATCTGATACTGCCTCTCCTGATTTCCCTTCAGTTTTCCTACTACCGATAAGCTTACGTCCCTTTTCTTCCCCTACTTCCTATCATTTACCCTCGCTTTCCCTGCTTCTTTATTTATGTTTTCCCTCATTTCTTTTAGTTTGATTCTCTTATTTCTACTGACTTTTTGTGCTTCATCTGACCTTATTTTACATTACATTTTCTACGTCCTCTACCCTTTTTTCGAATCACATCCTCTACTAGTTATACACTTATTTCCCTTCACATTTCCTACTTCTTATTTTTTCTTACTTTATTTACCCCCTCATTCATTTGCCTTTAATTCTTTTACTTCCTCTTGTCATACTTCGATTCCCCTAACTGAACGTTTCCTTATTTTACCTATTTTTTTAAAAAACTTTTTCTCTCCTAATTTCTCCTCACTTGCCTGTCTTTCCCTTCTTTCTCTTCCTTTATGACCCCTTGTATCCTAGAACACTTCTACTTCTTCTACTAATCTTCCCTACTCACCCTACTACCCCTCAACTTATTTCTTTTTACCTCCTTTACCCCTATTATTTCCCTTCGGCTCCCCTACTTCTACTCCCCTCATTTTCCCTCACTTCTCCTACTGGGGAATACAAATAAGATTGTAAGAACTTAAAATAACAAATTGCAGTATACACAACAATTTGACGTGCATAGCATCAAAAAATTTAAATTATTAATGATTAATGAAGTTAAAATAAAAAATTGCATTATACAAAATAATTTGACGTGCATAGCATCAAAAAATGAAAATAATTCATGATTAATGAAAGAACAAGAGTTACATATGCAATATTAATTAAAATACATTTAAACATTTGAAGCATGTTTAAAAGTATATGAAAGTAAAAAAACAAATTATTTACGAAAGACTATACAGAGTGCACCGGTTTAATCTATTATGGGAAATAAGTCAGAATTTCGGTTGGATATGGAAAAATGTTACAGACAAAAGTTGGAGAGGGCAGAGGAGGTCAACTACTAGTACAAATGGCCTTTACTTTCAATTCGATTTTCATGGTTATTAAAAGGTCAAAGTGACCGCTACTTTTGACCCCAGATTTGAAAAAAACAGGAAATTTTCCTTTTTAATTGATATTCTATGAAGGTCATGTCACAGTCGAATAAAGGTCAAATTCGCGATTAATAACCTTTGAATAACCTGAAAAATCAAATTTAAGGTGAAACAGTCAAAGTCATTGGCAATAGTAGGTAATTTTTCTGCCTCTGATATTTTTTTTCTAAAACATTTTACTGTTCCCAACCTTAATTCCGAGCTAACACCCATTATTTAAACATTATCGCAAATTTGACCTTCATCTGACCTAGAAATCACCTTTATAGAAATATAATTTTGAACGTAGAATTTTCTGCTCTTTTTAAATCTAGGTTAAAAAGTACGGGTTCCCATTTTAGAAAGTCACTTTGACCTTTAAAAAACCTTGAAAGTTAAGTTCAAGGTCAAGGTCTAATATAAATTATTTTATTAGAATTATAAATAAATAACATAATGCTTTCTCAATCAAATGCATTATATAACAGGTCAGGTCAATTATTGTTGATTTGTTGTAACACGACTATTATTTTTCATTCATATAATTGAAGGTAAATTATGAAAGTTAAAAAAAACATAATACTTCACAAAATACTTGAGTATTTTTTGAGATATCAAAGGACAAAATAAGTCTAATAAATTGTACCGCTTATCTATTTATACCCAGTAAACAAAATTTTCCAGAATTGGAAACGTTCAAATAACAATTCTCAATAAAAAGCAGTAGAAACACTGCCTTATGGATTTATTTCAATTGACTTGAATCGCAAACATTTTGATATTTAACAAAAGAATATAGTTTTAACCCTTCATCAAGCTCAGCTGGACGGAGAAGCCAGCAAAACGCTTTTTTGGATGCCGCGCCTCCTACTGACAGCCAAGCCGGGCGCCCCTCCGATTCACTTTTTGCCTTGAGGTCGTGAGTTGTACTCCCCATCTAAATCTGTTGTCAGTCTTCATCCGGCTTGTTTGTAGTCCGTCTGGCTTGTG
>JAUELO010452662.1:0-13054 GCA_032357855.1 Amphibolips quercusostensackenii | reverse complement strand
CAAAAAAACGATTTTTTTTTAAACAGTTGAATTGTCTAGCCAAAAATATGAATTTTTAACCAAATAGTTAAATTTTCTACCAAAATAGGTGAATTTTCAATCAGAAAGGTTAATTTTCATTAAAAAAGTTAATTTTCAACCAAACAGTTTATTTGTTACTAAATTGATGGATTTTCAAGACAAAAAAACGATTTTTTTTTAAACAGTTGAATTGTCTAGCCAAAAATATGAATTTTTAACCAAATAGTTAAATTTTCAAATATAAATGATCAATTTGCAATGAAATATATCAATTTTCGATTAAAAATATTGTTTTTTAATCCAAAAACAGAACAGTTGCATTTGAAAATAAAAAAATTCTTTATCAACCAAAGAAAAACTCGTTTTCAACAAAATAGTTAAATTTCCAACCGAAGAGACCAATCTTCAACCAAAAAATGGATTCTTAACAAAGTATCTAAATTTTAAAGTAAACAGTTGCATTTTGAACCAAAATAAATAAATTTGCAACCAAAAAGATAATTTTCTACCAAAAAATACAAATTTAAAAAAAAGATGAATGTCCATCTAAAAAAAAAGGAATTTTTAAAAAAATAGATTAATTTTAATCCAAATCGTTGAACTTTTTAACTGAAAGAGATAAATTTAAAACCAGATATGTAATAATTGAGTTCTCATTTATAATAATGAATTTAAACTAAAAACTAAACGCATTTTTAAGAAAATACTTGAATTTTTGACGGAACAAAATTCATTTATTTTCTACAAAAGAAATTATTTTCCAATCCAAAAAGATGAATTTTTAGAAAAATAGTTGCATTTCAAAAATACAATGATTAATTTTCTACAAAAAATAAACAACAAATTTTCAACAAAAGTCATGAATGTGCTTATTTGATAAATAAATTTTTCTTGTGAAAAATTCATCATAACCAGTTTAAAGTCAACTGCTTCCTAAAAAAATTGACCTTTAAACGAACAATGATGAATTTTCAAAACAAAAGTAAATTTTTAATCAAGGAAGATAAATTTTTTATTAAATAACTGAATTTTCAACTAAGAAGACAACTTTTTACCAAAAAATGAAATCTAAAAAGTTGAAAAAAAATTTTTAACAAAAAATGCAATTTTTAACAAAGTAAATTTAACAAAAAGGATTTTAAAGAAAATAGTTAAATCCTTAACCAATTAATGTATTCTTGATTGAATTTGAAGCCCTTTAAATTTATAACATTTCAAGTAGAAATCTTCCATTTTTAGCAAAATACATGAATTTTCATACAAATAGTTGAATTTTGAAATGAAAAAATACATCTTCAAATCAGAAGATTACTTTTCCACCATAAAGACGAATTTTAAAAAAATTACATGAATTTTCAACAAGAAAAAAAAAATAATTTTGTACTTTTCTGTTTAAAAAATTAATTTTCAACAAAAAAAAAAACAAACAAATTTTCAACAAAATAGTTCAGTTTTTAACCGACGGAATTAATTTTTAACTAAACTGATGAATTCTTAACAAAAAATGACTAATTTTTAACGAAATATAGCAAATTACAAGTAATGAAGACTAATTTTCAACAAAAAATGGAACAGTTAAATTTTTATTTGAAAAAATTAAAATTTAGACAAAAAAAAAACAAATTTAAAAAAAAATGGATAAATTTTCAACTAAAAAAGAATAATTTTTAATCCAAGATATAAATTCAAAAAAAAAAGATGGATAAATCCACAACCAAAACAGAATAATCTTCAACTAGACAGTTGCATTTTTAACACCGAAATAGGTTAATTTTCAACTAAAAAGGTAACTTTTTAACAAAAAAGTTAATTTTTAACCAAACAGTTTATTTTTCTACTAAATTGATAAATTATTAAGACAAAAGGATACATTTTTCTCAAAACTGTTTAATTCCTAAGTCGAAAATATGAATTTTTCACCAAATAGTTAAATTTTCAAATAGTAATAATGAATTTTCAATAAAATATATCAATTTATAATTGAAAATATATTTTTCCAACCAAAAACGGAATAGCTAAATAAAAAAAAAAGTCATTCTCGACAAAAAAGTTAAATTTCAAACCAAACAGTTGCATTTTGAACCAAAATGGATGAATTTGCAACCAAGAAGATAATTTTCTACCAAAAAATACAAATTTAAGAAAAAAATATACATGTTCATTCAAATCGTTCAATTCTTAACTAAAAGAGATAGATTTAAGACATAATTGTAATATTTAATTCTTTAGTTATAATAATTAATTTATACTGAAAATTAAACGTATTTTAAAAACAAACATAGAATATTTGAATTTTCTTCTGAAAAAGATAACATTTTAACAAAATAGTTTCACATTCGCCTTTTAGCAACAAAAAAAACTAGAAAAAGAGGAAAAGAGCAAAATTTTTTGAAAACAGGGGAGAATAAAAAAATTATTTAAAAAAAAGGAATAGGGGAAAGTGTATGAAGTCTAAATTATGGCAGTAATTTTTAAACTTATTGAGTTATTATTCAACCGTTGATGGGCCATCTTTCGGGAAATTTGCAAGCTTTCTTCTTAGTTCTGATTTTTGCCACCAGATGGCAAAATTTTCGGCCACCAATCACGAAAACGGAAAGATATTTTGGAACGTAAGAATGATAGAAACCTGTTCTCTTTTTTCGATGCCTTTACAAGCCCTCAAAATTGTATTTCCGTCTTTGTCATTGTAAGATAGTGTGTTGCAAGCACATGAGTGATTCAACAGGTTCATCACCGGGTACATAGTTAGGGCAGTGACATTCTTCCAATTCTTTCTTCTAAGCTGAAATTAGTCTGATTGAAAAAATTAATTTCCTTTTAAAAAAATAAAACAGTTTTCAACAAAAAATTTCATAGTTAATTTTTCATTTTGAAAAATAAAAATTTTCAACAAAAAAGATAAATTTTCAACTAAAAAAAGAATTATTTTTAATTACAGATATGAATTTTCGAAAAGAAAAAAAGATGAATGAACTCACAACCAAGTCAGAATAACCTTCAACTGAACAGTTGCATTTTTAACCAAAAAATATATTTTTACCGAAAAAGATAAATTTTTCAAACCAGCAAGACGAATTTTCTACGAAACCGTTGAAATTTCAACCAAAAAAGATCATTTTCAATCTAGAATGATAAATTCTTAAGTGAAAAATATAAATTTTCAACAAAAAATAGGATCGTTAAATTTTTAGTTTAAAAAAACTAAGTTTTCACACAAAAAATGAATTTTGAACAAAGCAGTAAAATTTTTAAATAGTTTGATTTTCAGCTAAAAATATGAACTTTTAACCAAAAAGTTAATTTCCAACCAAATAGTCCAAATTTCTTCCAAATTGTTTAATTTTCAAGGCAGGAATACGAATCTTCTATAAAACAGTTGAATTTTCCACCCGAAAATGAATTTTCTACAAATTAGTTTAATTTTAAACAGAGCTGTCGTGATTTTAACCTGAAAGGAAAAAGTTTTAACAAAGAAGATTAATTTTTCATCAAAGAAGCTGGATTTTCAAACAAGAATATGAATATTCAACAAAAAGTAAGTTTTTAATTAAACTGTTTAGTTTTATACTAAATTGTTGAATTTTAATATAGAAAATTTAAATTTTTAATCAAAATGTTAATTTACGATAAAATGGATGAATTGTCAACAAAAATGATGAATTTTCAACTAGTAAAAACAAAGTATATTTTTTTACAAATTAGTTTGATTTCAAACCAAGCTGTTGCAATTTCAACTAAAAGGGATACAATTTTAGCCACGAAGATTAATTTTCTGCCAAAGTAATTGAATCTTCAACCAAGAATATGAATATTCAACAAGAATTAAATTTTCGATTAAATTGTTTAATTTCTTACTGAATTGTTGAATTTTTAGGACAAAAAGATGAATTTTTCACAAAACACTTGAATTTTCAATCCAAAAATATGAATTTTCAACAAAAAAGTTTATTTACGTCCAAAAAGATAAATTGTCAACTTAAATCATGAATCTTTTACAAAAAAATTAATTTTTTACAAATTAATTGAATTTTGAACAAAGCTGTTGCAATTTTAACCAAAAGGATAAATTTTTTACCGAGAAAATTAATTTTTTTCCAAAAAAGGCAAAAGTTTAATAAAATATATGGAATTTGAACCAGAGAAGATTAATTTACAATTTAAAATATTAATTTAAAAACATAATTAGAATTTATACATTTTTAGTGAAGAGAATTGATTCACAACCAAAGATAACAGGAAGCCTTAGCAAAATAGTTAAATTTTCAACCAAATAAATGAATTTTCATATAATATGATAAATTTTTATTTGAAAAAATGATTTTTTTTTTTTAAATTACTTATTAACCAAAAAACTTAATTTCTAACTGAAAAAGAACAATTTTAAACTCAGAATGAATCATTTTTAGCATTATTTAAAAAGATTATAAAAAAAATATTAATAAATTGTTTTAACAATCATGTTTGTTAACATGAATTAATTATTACCTGACGGCATTGTTCGAAGAGAATATTGTTAGAAATAATAATAAATGGTTTAAACATTCATTTCTGTTAAATTTAATTAATTATTGCCTCGTTCTAACTGAAAAGTTTAAAACAAGTTAAAAAAATTCGCAAAAAACGGCGAATATCTAACACTATTCTGAAATAAAATTGCTATAAACAATAATAAATTGTTTAAATAATTTCTTTACACATAAAGTTATCAGGAGAAAGTAGGTCACACGAAAATTTGAATAGAACAAAGCAGAAAAAATTTTTACAAGAACGTACAACACTTCTACAACTGTGCTTTCCTGGTGAAGCATGTACTTTTTTGTAAAAAAAACGTATAAGAATTTGCAAAAAAAAAAATTGAGTAAAAATAATGATTTTTTTGTATTTTTTTGCAGAAAAATTAAAAAAATTAACAATAAAGTATAAGTTTCTACAATTCAAAAACTTGTATAACTTTTTATTAATATTCTTGTTTACTTTGTTGTAAAAGTCTACAAGGTATTACGGAAAACTGCAGGAATTTACATTTTTTTAATTTGGGTGTTAGACTTCATAAAAAATTTTTTAATTTTACGTGAATTTTTTGTAGAAAATCACGTAAAAAATTACAAAAATCACATTAAAATTGTACCAAAATATCCACATCTATCAAACGTAATTTTGAATCAGAGTTGTTATTTATTTTAGAAAATAATGTTATGTAAATTAATTAAAACAAGGAAATTAATTTTTAAAAGAAAAACACCTTATTCAACAGTATTATTTAAACAATATTTAAAAATATTTAAAAAATTTTTAGAAAAGAATCTGGAAGATTTAAAGTCAATTTTTTTCAACTTGCAGGACTTTTAACAAATTGCAGGAAAAATTCAAGTACCAATTTAGTAACAGAATTTTTATTAAATTCCTGTTAATTTTTTTAATGGTTTTCTTAAATCAAATTTGTAAGAGAATATTTAAATAGATTGTAAAACAAATTTTGTATAAATTATTGTTACCAGCTTAAAAATGAATAAAATTATATAATTTTAAAAATTTGTACATTTTTTTACTCATTTTTCAATTTACAACATTGAAAATAATGGCGTGGATTTATATTTTTAGTAATCTTAGAACTGTACAACGTATAAAGTTGAATTTTTTATTTTCCGTTTAACACTATTTAAAAAAAATAATAAAAAATTTTTTTTTTAAGTTTATTTGTAAATTTCGCAGTTGATAATATAGAGCCTTTCAACCACCGATAGGGGTTGAAAACTAATATAACTGATATAAATTTTAATTTTATTTATAAAAAACAACAAATTTTTTAAAATGTTATTCCGGCTACGGATAAGGTCCTCATTTTAATTAAAATATTAACAATTATTAAGTTATGATAAATTATTATTTCTAGAATGAAATGATTAGTAAACCAAAAAAGGAATTTTAAACTTATCCTAATTTTTTTTTTTTTTCAAGAGGCCATGTTTACCTCCTTGCAATATTCTAAATATTAGTTATCCTAGGTCGAAAAAGAACAAATTTTTGGCTGCAAAACCTGTATTCATGTCGAGTCCTCGTAGAAAATTAAAATGACAAAAAAAGTACAAAACTCTTCCAAATAATGGAAAAAATTGTACTTTCTTGTAATTTCGGTTGCACTTTTTGCACAAAAATTTTCCACTAGATAAATTAATTATATAATGAAGTATAAAATAAAAAATGACGAGTTTTAAACGCACACAGTAGAAATTCCTCATACAGATGTAACTCAAGAATATCAAAAGCTTCGCTAGACCACGAACATCACTGATTCCTTTAAAAAAATCAGTGTGCCTTTTTAATGCAACTGCCACCTTTTTTAGAATAGAAAGATCAGTTGTGATTTAGAACTCTAATTAAAAGATAATGTAATTACATTGCAAACATTTATGATTTAAAGACAATATAAGTTATTTTGATTATTTATTGAACAAGACATGATGAATTTTTGACCAATTGAATTATACGAAAAAGACGAATTTTTTTTAACAAAAAATTTAAATACTCAGCCAAATAAATAAAATTAAAAAAAATATACATTAATTTTTCACACAAATTAAATTAAAAATTCAATTTTCATCCAAAAGCGGAATCTTTGTATTTTAAGTTTAAAGAAAACTTATTTAAAAACAAATTCAATCATTTGAATCTAACTTAAAACTACGAATTTTTAATAGAAAAGTTAAATCCTCACCCAAGTAAATAAAATAAAAAATAAAAACTTTCAATTAATTTCCTACCCAAATAGATGAATTTTTAATAAAATTTTCAAGTTTCCAAACTGAAAAGTCAATTTTTATATAAAGAAAGGTAAATCCTTACGATTTCAATTTAAAGAAACAAAATTTAAAAAAAAGTTTTAACAAGAAAAATTTAACTAAAAAATACGAATTTTTAACAGAAAAGTTAAATCCTCAGCCAAATAGATGAAATTCGAATAAAAAATTTATTTTCTACTCAAATTGACAAATTTTAAACCAAACAGTTGTTTTCAAACTGAAAAGTCAATTTTCATCCAAAAGCGGAATATTTACATTTTTAGTTTAAAGAAACTAATTTTCAACAAAAGAAAATTCAATCAGTTTAAATTTACTAAAAATACGAATATAAACAACAAAGTTAAATCCTTAGGCAAATAGATAAAATTAAAAAAAAAAACTTTTAATTGATTTTCTACTCAAATACATGAATTTTTAACAAAACTTTTAAGTTTTTAAACTCAAAAGTCAGTTTTCATCCAAATGCGGAATCGTAACATTTTCAGTTTAAAGAAACTAATTTTTTGACAAAGCAAAAAATTCAATCATTTAAATTTAACTAAAGAATACAAATTTTTAATAAAAACTTTGACTCCCCAGCCAAACAAATAAAATAAAAAATAAGAACTTTTAATTAATTTTCTACCCAAAGAGATGAATTTTTAATAAAAATTTCAAGTTTTTAAACTGAAAAGTCAATTTTTATCCAAAAAAGTGAATCCTTACGATTTCAATCAAAAGTAACAAAATTTGAAAAAAAAGTTTTAACGAGTTAAATTTAAATAAAAAATACGAATTTTCAACAAAAAAGTTGAATTTCCAGCTAAATAGATAAAATTTCAACACCAAAATTAATTTTTTACCCAAACTGACGAATTTTTAACCAAACAGTTGTTTTCAGACTGAAAAGTCAATTTTCATCAAAAAATGGAATCGTTACATTTTTAAATTAAAAAAAAAAGAATTTTAAAACAGTTAAGTTCAACTAAAAAATTAGAATTTTCAACAAAAAAGTTTAATCCTGAGCCAAACAGATGAAATTAAACAAAACATTTATTATTTTTTTTTTTTACCCAAATAGGTGAATTTTTAACAAAACGTTCAATTTTTTAAACTGTAAAGTAAATTTTCATCCAAACGCGGAATCGTTACATTTTCAGTTCAAAGAAACTAATTTTCAACAACAAAAAATTCAATCAGTTAAATTCAACTAGAGAATACGAATTTTTCCAAAAAAAAAGTTGAACTTCCAGCCAAATAGATAAATTTCAACAAAAAAATAAATTTTTCACCCAAATTGACCAACTTCAAACAAACAATTGTTTTCAAACTGAAAAGTCAATTCTTATCCAAAAATGGAATAGGTACATTTTCAGTTTAGAGAAAAAAAGAATTTGCAAACAGTTGAGTTCAACTAAAAAATAAGAATTTTTAACAAAATGTTTGCATTTCTAGCCGAGTAAATAAAATTAAACAAAAAAATTTTTCAATAATTTTCTACACAAATAGAAGAATTTTTAACAAAACTTTTAAGTTTTGAAACTCAAAAGTCAGTTTTCATCCAAACGCGGAATCGTAACATTTTCAGTTTGAAGAAACTAATTTTTTAACATTACAAAAACTTCAATCATTTGAATTTAACTAAAGAATATAAATTTTTAATAAAAACTTTGACTCCCCAGCCAAATAGATAAAATAAGAAATGAAACTTTTAATTAATTTTCTACCCAAATATATGAATTTTTAATAAAATTTTCAAGTTTTTAAACTGAAAAGTCAATTTTTATCCAAAAAAGTGAATCCTTACGATTTCAATTAAAAGTAACAAAATTGAAAAAAAAGTTTTAACGAGTTAAATTCAAATCATAAATAAGAATTTTTAACAAAAAAGTTGAATCCTCAGCCAAATAGATAAAATTTCAAGAAAAAATTAATTTTCTGACCAAATTGACGAATTTTTAACCAAACAGTTGTTTTCAAACTGAAAAGTCCATTTTTATCCAAAAGCGGAATCGTTACAATATTAGTTTAAAGAATCTAATTAAAAGAAAAACAACCAGTTGAATTCAAATAAAACAAAACAATAATAAAAAATAATATCATAATAGAAAATAATAGAAATAATAAATTTAATTTACATCCAAAAGCGGAATCTTTACATTTTTAATTCGGAACAACTAATTTTCAACAAAAGAAAATTAAATCAGTTTAAATTAACTAAAAATACGAATTTTTAACAACAAAGTTAAATCCCTAGGCCAATAGATAAAATTTAAAAAAAAAAACTTTTAATTGATTTTCTACTTAAATACATGAATTTTTAACAAAACTTTCAAGTTTTCAAACTGAAAAGTCAATTTTTATCAAAAAAGGAAATTCTTACGATTTCAATTTAAAGAAACAAAATTTAAAAAAAAATGTTAACGAGTTGAATTCATAAAAAAATACAAATTTTTAACAAAAAAAAGTTGAATTCTTAGCCAAATAGATAAAATTCCAACAAAAAATTAATTTTCTGCCCAAATTGACGAATATTCGACCAAACAGTAGTTTTCAAACTAAAAAGTCCATTTTTATCCAAAAATAGAATTGTTACATTTCCAGTTTAAAGAAAAAAAAAGAATTTTCAAACAGTTGAGTTTAACAAAAAAATAAGAATTTTCACCAAAAAAGTTGAATCCTGAGCCAAACAGATGAAATTAAACAAAAGATTTTTAATTCTTTTTCTACCCAAAAAGGTGAATTTTCAACAAAACTTTTAAGTTTTTAAACTGAGAAGTCAATTTTCATTCAAACGCGGAATCGTTACATTTTCAGTTTAAAAAACTAATTTTTAACAAACAAAAAAAATTCATGTAGTTAAATTTAACTAAAAAATACAAATTTTTAATAAAAAAGTTGACTCCAGAAAAATAGATAAATAAAAAATAATATCTTTTTATTAATTTCCTACCCAAATAATTAAATTTTTAAGTTTTCAAATAAAAAAGTCAATTTTTATTAAAAAAAGGAACCGTTACGAATTCATTTTAAAAAAACTAAATTAAAAAAAAAAGTTTCAAGTTAAAGAATTCAACTACAAAATACTGATTTTTACCAAAAAAGTTGAATTTTCAGCCAAATAGATAAAATTTTAACAACAAAATTAATTTCCTACCCAAATTGACGAATTTTTAACTCACAGTTGTTTTCAAACCTAATAGTCAATTTTTATCTAAAAATGGAATCCTTACATTTTCAGTTTAAAGAAAATAAAAAGGGCTTTTCAAACAGTTTAGTTAAACTTAAAAATAAAATTTTTTTAACAAAATGGTTAAATTTCTCGACAAATAAATGTTATTAAAGAAAACAATTGTTTATTAATTTTCTACACGAATAGAATAATTTTTAACAAAACTTTCAAGTTTTCAAACTGAAAAGTCAATTTTCATCTGAACGCGGAATCGTTACATTTTCAGTTTAAAGAAACTAATTTTCAACAAGGAAAAATTCAATCAGTTAAATTTAACTAAAAAATAAAAATTTTTCCAAAAAAAGTTGAATTCCCAGCCAAAAAGATAAAATTAAAAAAAAACTTTTAATTAATTTTCTACACAAATGGATGAATTTTCAACAAAACTTACAAGTTTTCAAACTAAAAAGTCAATTTTTATTCAAAAAGGGAATCGTTACGATTTCACTTTGGAGAAACTAGATTTAAAAAAAAGTATTAACCAGTAAAATTCAACTTAAAAATACGAATTTTCAACAAAAAAGTTGAATACTCAGCCAAATATATAAAATTTCGACAAAAAATTAATTTTCTACCCAAATTGACGTATTTTCACCCGATCAGTTGTTTTCAAACTGAAGTCAATTTTTATTCAAAAAGGGAATCGTTACAATTTCACTTTGAAAAAACTACATTAAAAAAGAAAGTTTTGAACAGTTAAATTCAACTAAAAAATACGAATTTTTAACAAAAAAGTTGAATACTCAGCCTAATAGATTAAATTTCGAAAAAATGTAATTTTTTACCCAAATTGACGAATTTTTGCCTGAAAAGTTTTTTCAAACTAAAAAAAATCTTTTTTTATCCAAAAATGGAATCGTTACATTTTTAGTTTAAAGACAGAAAAAAGAATTTTCAAACAGTTGAGTTCAACTAAAAAGGACGAATTTTTAACAAAGTAGTTGAATCATTCAACTAAAGTGATGAATTTTTTATGAACAAGATTAATTTTTTACCAGAATAGATTTAATTTTATCAAAATACATACATTTTCCACCAAACATTTTAATTTTAACTCATGAAGGAAAAAATTTCAACTAAAAATGGAAAAGTTAGATTTTCAGAAAATACAATTATTTTTCAACATGAAAGTTTGCATTTATGATTTTGAATTGTCGATAACCAAAAATGGAATATTTCAATTTCTTATTAAAAAATTGTTTTTAACAACAACAGAAATCAAACAAATGATCTACCATGTGAATTCAATGAAAAAGTCAAATTTTTAACAAACCAGTTGAATAAAACTTTATCTAATGTGGTTGAAGGTTTTCAACAACAGAGCTAACTTTCAACCTAATAGCTGAATTTATAACCACAAAAGAAGAATTCTTAACGCAAAATTAATCACGCAATAATTGATATTTTATCATTAAAAAAAAAATTTAATTAAAAAAATATATTATAACTTTCAACTAGCTGAATTATTGATAAAAACAGTTACAATTCTACTTTTAAAAATAATTAAAAATTTAGGCAAATTATCATTTCAAAGAGAGAGGAATTTTAATTATTACAAAATAATAATTTCGAAAAACTATTTATTGTTTAAGTTCTTTAATAATTTTTCTAGGTTTCTCGAGAAAATATTTAACACATTTTTTTATGTTACAGGATCTTGCAAAGTCGTACGAATAATTTGAGTCAGTTTAAAAGATATTTAGGACTTTTTGACGCTTGGAGAAAATTCAAACATATTTTATATATTTAAAAAAACTTTTTAAAGTTTTAAAATATTTTTAATTCTTTCAAAACTTCTAAAATTCCTAAATATCGTTTAGACTGACTCAAATAATTCACTATAAATATTTTCAGGAATCGTAAGAATTTGTTTTTAATATCTTGAATATTACCTTTTAAAATATTAAAAAATCTTCAAAATTCTATTTCAATATCTTAAAAAGTTCACATATTTTTTACAGGGGATTTTCAAATCTTCAAAATGATTTAAATGTTTTATCAAATTTTGAACAAATTCTGCAAAACTGAAAAAATTGCCCTTAATCTTCTAAATACTTTTTTAAGAGCCTTAGAATTTTTTGAAATCATTTTAAATATTCTCCTTAAATAAATTTTGTGAAATAAAAATTCATTACAAATTTTCCTAAAAAACTCAAGAAATTTTCTTAAAAATTTTTTTAAAACTTCTTAAAGCTTCTAAATATTATGTTGGAAATCATCAAAAATCGTCATTTAATTGTAAATTTGTATTTTTTTCTATTCAAGTATTTCTTGAAATTCTATTCCGGTTTGAAATTATATTTTTACTTTCATCAAAACCTGTAAATGTTTTTTTGTAATATTTTCTATTTTTTAGAATGAAATTTTCTATAGAGTTTTGTGAAGAAAATATTTCATCTAAAAACCTTTAAAAATCCTGAAAAACCTTTAAAATTTTATTTCAAAATCTTCAAGTGTCTACATTTTGTTAGAAATTTTTTTAAATCCTTTTAAATTATTTTCAAATTATTTTAAAACTTCTAAAACTTTAAAACTGTGTTTGAAACAATTTAAATTTTTTAGTTTAAAAAATTTTTCAGTTTCAAAATTTTTTGATTTAAAACCCTGACGCTGTTACAAGATTTTCTGAAAAGGTACCTTTACGCTTCTTAACATCCTCCATGAGGTTCAAAGTTTCCTGAAAATTCTCGCCTTGCTTGGTCATGATGAGCAAGGTCCTCAAAAACAGTGTAGAGAAAGGACCTAAAGGAGCGTTCAGATTTGCAAGTTTGCCCTCAATTTTATGAAATTTATCGTGGGCTTTAGAACTACACTCAACAGAGCAATAAAAAAGCAAAGCGCAAGAATTGCAGGGAATCGGGGCCTTGTTCGTTTTGAAGCAATTTTCACAGAACCATTCTTTTCCTTTTGGACTCTCATCGCCTTCTTTCGATGTAACCATTACGTAGGGTTTTTGAAACATCAAAACATCTCCGATTTTTATATTACGTTTTGAAATAAAATGTCTACCAAAAAAATT
>JAUELO010452629.1:0-13057 GCA_032357855.1 Amphibolips quercusostensackenii | reverse complement strand
GTTTTGTTACTGAACTGTGAGAATTTTCAAGCCAAAAGATGAATTGCCCAAGAAACAATTAAATTTTTTACACGAAAATATTAATTTTTAACAAAAAAGTTATTTTTGAAACCAAAGCAGTTGAATTTTCGAGCAAAGAAAACATAATTTCAACTAAAAAAAGAAATTCTCAACAAAATCACCAAACAAAAGGAATTAATTTTCAAGCAAAGAGGAAAAGGAATTATGTACAAAAAAATTTAGCTAGGTGTTTGAAAATTCAATTGTTTTGTTGCCGAACTGTTAAATTTTCAAGCCAAAAACACTAAAATATTAATATTTACCAAAAAAGTTTATTTACAACCAAATAGTTGAATTTTTTACAAAATGATTACATTTTCAAGCCAAGAAGGGGAATTTTAAACAGAAAGGATGACCTTTTAACAAAATCGTTGAATTTTCAACAATTTCTTAAGAAAGCAGAACAATGAACAAAAAAATTCTTAATTTTTTTCGAACATAAGTCGTTATTGAGAAATCTTTGGGAATATTTTTAAACCTTTGAAAAGTGTATGAAATCTTCCTGAAATATTTTGAAACCTTTGTGAAATTTTGAAATTTCTGTGAAATCTTTGAGAAATTTTTTTGAATCGCAAAATTTTTGTAAAACATTGAAATCCTTGAAATCTTCAAAATCTGTGTGAAATTTTTCATGCTCATTTGCAATCTTCTTAAATCTTTTAAAATTTGTTAAAACCTTTTAAAATCATTTAAAATATTTGAAATCTGGTGTACTGTACCTCATTTGAAATCTTTAAAATTCTTGAAATTTTTTGTAACCTTCATGAATTCTTTGAAATATTTGCGCCAACTTTCTGAAGTTTTTTGTAATCGTTTAAAATCACTGAAATATTTTTTATCTTTGTTAAATCTTTTGTAATCTTCCAACAATTTTTTGAAATCGGTTAAAATTTTTGAAATTTTTTTAAATCTGGCGTATTTTACCCTTGTTGAAATTTCTGAAATTCTTGAAATCTTTTGTAATACTTATGAATTCTTTAAAATATTTGTGAAAACTTTCTGCATTTTTTTGTATTCGTTTGAAATCATTAAAATATAAAAATTTTTTGTAAAATCTTCTCAAATCTTCTAAAAAATTTTGAAATCAATCAAATATTTAAATTGTTTTGAAATCTGGTGTATTGTACTCTTTTTGAAACCTTTGAAATTCTTAAATTCTTTTAAAATCTTTATGAAATTTTATACAATGTTTCAAATTTTAATGAAGTAATTCTGAACTCTTGTTAATTAATTTAAAATCATTAAAATATTTAAAATCTTTATGAAATCTTTTGAGGTCGTCTCAAAAATTTTGAAATCATTTCGAATCTTTGGAATTTATTGAAATCTTAAGAACCTGGTTTACTATATCCTTTTTAAAATTTTTTAAATCCTTGAAATCTTTTCAAAGTTTTAAAATCTTTAAAATCTAGTGAAAAAACCTATTTTAAATTTTCCAAATGTTTTGAAATATTTAAAACCTGATGTACTGTACCCTTTTTCAATTCTTTAAATTTTTTTTAGTCTTTTGAAAGTTTTAAAATCTTTAAAATCCGTGAAATTTTTGTGAAACTTTCAACATCCTTTTAAATAAAAAAATTAATTTTTCATTGCAACCTATATAATAATGTGTACAGTGTACAAAAAGTGCCCTAAAATGTCTTAATTAGTTCTGTAATGTCCAAAAGATAATTTATCATACGTTTTTTTTTTCATAATAGACTAAAAGATTTAAATTACTCTTTGCATTTCAGTAAAATAAATATTTTAAGAGCAAAAAAAACTCAAATTCAAGGTTCTCGTAGAAAATTCAAGGATATTTTCAGGTTTTCAAGGTTTGAAAAAAATCAAGGACAATTCTAAGCTTTCAAGGTTTTCAAGGTTGATGAATACCCAATTCAAGGTTATCTAAGGCTGTTTTTATCTGACTAAATAATATAATCTTTAAACTGAAAAAGACGGATTCTCGAACAATAATATAAAATTTTAGACTCTTAAATCGAAATAATAAATAAAAAAAAAGTTTATTTACAACCAAGGAACATTAATTTTCTACAAAAAAAAATTTCAATTTAAAGTGACAAAGTTTCTTCAAAACTGTTGAATTTTTAATCAAAAAATATAAATTTGTAACGAAAAAGTTAATTTTCAACAAACTAGTTCAATTTTTAACCAAAACAGTTAAATTTTCGACCCAATAAAACGTAATTTCAACTAATAAGTGCATTATCAATCAAATAGTTGCATTTTTTTTACATAATTATTAAACTTTTAAGCCAAAAGACAAATTTTTGACTAAAAAGTTAAATTTTTAACCAAAAAGGATGAAATTTTAACTAAATTGTTAAATCTTGAACGAAATAATTACATTTTCAACCACATAATAAAAAAGTTTAACCAAAAATTATGAATTTTCAACCAAAAATATAATTGTAGACTTTTATACCCGAATTTCCAGTCAAAAAAGATAAAATTTTAACAAAATAGTTGATTTTTCAACAAAATAATTGAATTTTTAACAATTTAGCTAATTTTTTTTAGAATTTTAAAAATACAAAAATACATTAAAAAAAAAAAAAAAATCAACATCTATCCAAAAACCATTTAATTTTCAGCCATATAGTTTAATTGTCAAGCCACACAGTCAAATTTTTTTTAAAGATGGTTGAATTAAAAAAAAGAAAATATTTTCAACAAAAAAAAGTTTGATTTTATTATTGGGTTCTATAAATTGAGCTCAAATTAAATTGAAAACCGAGAAAAAGGGGAAGTTTTAAAAAAAGAGGAGGAAAAAAATAAATATTTAAAAAAGGGTAAAAAATGGAAATAGGGGAAAAAGGGTAAAATTTAATAATTCTAAACATTCAAGAAGTGTAAAAAAAAATTCTAATTTTACACTGTTGAATGGTAGGTACAGGTTTCTACTTTCGTCACGCATCCCTACCAATGTAACTCACACGAAAGTGACCTGACCTTTGCAAGTAGAGTGCAATTACAGAAAAGAGAAATTAATACAAAATTAAATGACCTTTAAATGCCCTCTCCGTACCTTTTTTAAAAACAGAGTTATATAAATATTTTTTAAAAAGATTATTTTTTCTTTAATCATGTGTCACTGAAATCAATAATAATAATTATTATTTGCTTTTAGTGCCATTTCTCAGTCTGATATGCAAAATTATTAAAATTACTAGACCTGATGAGAATGTTTTTTTCATTATAAAGTACAATAAAGAACAGCAATGTGAAAAATTTAATTTTTTGTAAAAATTTGTAATTACTTATGAAATTTGTTAAGTATCCGAAATGAAAAAAAAAATTAGTATCTAAAAATATTTCAAATCCCTTAAAATCCAAATCAATTGCTGAAATCAATAAAAAATTTCCTTGAAATATATTTCAGATCCTATAAAATTTTTTTAAAGCCCTCGAAATTTTTTTATGTTTTTGAAAATTCTGTTGAATTTTCAAAAATAAATAAATAAATAATAATTTTAATCTTTTGGAATTCCTTGAAATTTTTTAAAGTTTTTGAAAACTCTTTAAAATTTTCAAAAATTCCCGAAGAGCTTCAAATTCGTTTGAAATCGCTTCAAATGATTGAAATCTTTTTGAATCGCTTAACCTTTCAACCTTCTGAAAGCTCTTTTGAATTTCTTAAAATACCCTTTAATCTTTAAAATCCTTGGAATCACTTTTAATAATTGAAACCTCTTGAAAATACGCAAAGATATTTAAAATCCTGTAAAATCTCTTGAAAATTCTAAGTAATTTTTAAAATACCTAAAATATTTTTAATATTTTGATTTCCTTAAAAATCCCTTAAAACTTGTTAAAGTTCTTCAAAGTTTATTTGAATTTCAAAAGTACCCGATAATCTTAAAAATCCTTTGAAATAACTCTGAATAATTGACATTTATTAAAAGTACCCTAAGGTATATCAAACCACTTTAAATCTTTTGGAATTACTTGAACTTTTTTAAAGTTCTTTAAAACTCATTTGAATTTTCAAAAATACCCCAAAATCTTAAAAAATTTTTGAAATTATTTTAAAATCTTTTGAAATTTTTTTAGCTCTTGCAAATTCCATGCAATTTTTAAAAATACCCTAACTTATTTCCAATGCTTTGAATTTTTTTGAAATACCTTGAGACTTTTTTCAAAAAGACCCGAAAAACTTCAAAAAATTTTGAAATAACTTTGAATAATTGTAATCTATTAAAAATTCCTTAAACTTTTTTTAAGCTCTTGCAAATTCATTCGAATTTACAAAAATACCCCAAAATCTTTCAAATCCTTTGAAATCACTTAAAAATCTCTTGAAAATTTTTAAACTCGTGAAAATTACATACAAATTTTTAAAAATACCATAAATTATTTCAAATTCTTTGAATTGTCTTTAAATACCTTAAAACTCTTTAAATTTTTTGAAAATATTTTGAATTTTTGAAAATACCAAGAAAATTTTTAAAATCCTTCAGAATCGCTTTAAATAATTAAAATCTATTAGATTTACCCTAAGATATTTCAAACCCTTTAAAATTCTTTGAAATTTTTTGAAAATTTTCCAAGCTCTTGAAAATTCATTGGAATTTTCAAAAGTACCAAAATATCTTTAAAATCCTTTGGAATCATTTTAAATATTTAAAATCTATTAAAATCACCCTAAAACATATCGAACCATTTAAAATCTTTTGAAATTCCTTAAACTTTTTTCAAGTTCTTCAAAATCTTTACAATTCTTTAAAATCACTTTAAAACACTTTAAATCTTTTTGAGCTTTTGCAAATCCGATGTAATTTTTAAAAATACCCTAAAATATGTAAAATCCTTCGAATTGTTTTGGAATTCTTTAAAACTTTTTCAAGTTTTTGAAAATTCTTTTGAATTTCCAAAACTACTTGCAAATGTTTCAAAACTCTTTGGAATCGCTCCTAATGATTTAAATATATTTGAATCATTCAAATATATTAAAAATGCCCTTAAATATTTCAAACCTTTTGAAATGTTTTGAAATACCATGACAATTTTTAAAGCTCTTGAAATTTATTGAAATTTTCAAGAGTACCCCATAATCTACAAAATTCTTTAGAATTACTTTAAATAATTGAAACCTATTAAAAATAATCCCTTTACAATTCCTTTCAATTTTTAAAAGTTCTGGAAAATTCTATGTAATTTAAAAAAAACCCTAAAATATTTCAAATATTTTGAATTCTTTAAAAATTTATTGAAACTTTTTAAAGTTTTTGAAAATTCTCACTTCAAATAACTGGAAACTATTAAAAATACCCTAAGAAATTTCAAACCCTTTCAAACCTTTTTAAATTCCTTGAAATTTTTAAAAGCTTTAAAAAATTCCTTGCAATGTTTTTAAGTACCCTAAATTATTTCAAATACTTTCAAATCTTTCAAAATGTGTTAAAACTTTTTAAAAATTTCAAAAGTTCCTTGCACGTTTTAAAAATGCCCTAAAATCTTTAAAATCTTTTGGAAACACTTCAAATTATTCAAAAATAATTAAAAATACCCTGAGATATTTCGAACTCTTTAAAGCCTTTAGAAATTCCATGCAATTTTTTAAAGCTCTAAAAAATTCCTTGGAGTTTTTAGAAAACCCCTAAGATATTTCAAATCCTTTGAAATCTCTTAAAACTTTATAAAGCTCTTAAGAATTTCTTGAAATTTTTTTAAATACACTAGAATTTTTAAAATGCTTTCGTTTAAAGGGTTAACTTGTTGAAAGAAGAGTGACTAAAAAAGGAATTTCCTGTCTTTTATCATTTATTTTTTTTAAATTCCTGACTTTTCCCTAACTTTCGACCCAAAAAATTTCCTAAATTGGCCCTGATTATCAGGTTTTCCCTGATTTACGGGCACCCTGTTAATACTGTCGTAAGTCCGAGTCCTACATTTTATTAATATTATTATTACAATATTATTGTAGCATTATATCATAGGTGGTATAAATTTTAGATCAATCTAGAATTTCCGTGTTGTTTATTTAATCAATAAGTTCGTTCCGCAAAGCCGCCCGATACCGGTCGCTGATCAATCCCTCTAGTAATCACCTCAGGCAAAGAGCTTTACAAAGTCATCACATGTCATAGAACCACAGTCCTCACAGTCCCTATGGGATAAAATATAGGGACCAAGGCGTACTTTTTGTCACAGTCATAAAGTACTCTTTTCGCGCTCAAAGGGTAACGAATTCAAGATAATTTCATGAAAATTAATTTAAAGGAATTTAAGGTGAGTGAGAAGAATTCGATGTTTCAAAAATATTTCTAGAATATGTAACTGAAACATTCTAAATGAATATTGCAGAAATGTTCAAGAAGCAATCAAATGTCCGACTTAGGCAACATTGACACGCAATGTTGCTGAAATATTGGCTGAGATATTGATGGAATGTCTCCATAAAATGTTGTCAAAATATAGTTTTAAACATTTTTTTCTAAATTTATTTTTATGTTACATATATTATTTTGAATGACTCATATACCTATAACTAGCTGATAAGACCTTATTTTAAAATTAGTAACAGAAATAGACAAATTTATTTTTATTTGTAATTCTATTTACATATACATAAAAGATAACATTTTTTATTCGATTTAGTAGAAATCATTATTCTGAACTTCTGTACTTCCAAGAGAGGCAAATTGTTCTAGTATTGCGTCCAACGGCTATTGTGAGTGGGGATTACATAAGCCATATTTACAATTTTGGCTACTCTTTCTCTTGAAACCTATGAAATAATTACGAATATTATTAAAAAATATATTTTATGAGATAGCCTAAGCGGGTAAAGACGGTAAATTTATATTTTTGTATAGCCTATAAAATAAAACATACAAAAATATTGTTAAAAATATAAAACTAAGAGGTGAATGTCCCAGTAATAGAGAAGATTAGTTATAATTTGTATATATTTGTAAAAAATATGTTAAAAGTAACATTTAATGATCAAACACACTTATGTTTAGCATTTGATAATAGCAAATAGAAATGACATTCATTTAAATTAAATGAAAAGCAGTAAAATTTGCATCACGATTACTGGGACGTTTACCTTAATCTAAAAGTTTATTTTGACGTCAAAATTAATATCAAAAGGGATCTTTCAAAATTCAAAGTTTGTAATTAATCTTTCGTCTTAATTGAAATTTTTTTATAATAAATTTCACGTATGTTGCAAAAAACTCATGATTGGAATTGCAAAACAGAGGATAAATCTAACATTCTTGCCTGAAAATTGTGATTCTGTTCGAGGCGATACCATAGATCCAGAAAATAGTTTTACTGTCGTCAGGCAGTTGGATGTAGGAATGTATGAAAAGCAAATTTTTAGATGAATATTTTCTTAATTATCATATCACTCTCGTATCACTTTCATATGGCCAAGTCCATATTCCTGAGAACTTTTTATCAGCTGTCGAAAATTAAAATTTCAATCTTGGTAATTCAACCTTATCATGAACGCTCGAAGTTTTTAACATCAGAATGAACGTATGAATATCGTTTGACGTACTTTAATTTGAAGCCAAAATTTTTGACACAGAATTTTCAGTAACCGACAATAACCCATAAAATATATAGTCAACAGGAATATTTGTCACTAAAGATGATCTTCCAAACCAAGAAAATATTCCATTGATAAACAGAACGCAGGAATAATGTACTTGACATTGAAAAGATTGCATAAATTTTAATCCTAATTCTGCCTTGAGCAGAATCAGAATTTGCAAGAAAGTTATATTTTTCCTTTGTTTGTCTATGGCTATCTTTAGTTTTTTGCAAGATATATTTAGGTTACTTAGTTTTCTATTTTCAGTAATATTTTTGTATTGGTTATTTTATAGGCTCTACAAAATACAAACTTACCATTTTCACATGTGTAGGCTATCTCATGAAATGTATTTTTTAATAATATTTGTAATTATTTTATAGGTTTGAGAAACAAAGTGCTAAAATTTAAAATATATGGCTCATGTATCATTCTCACTCACAAGAGCCGTTGAACATTTACCTCTCTTTGAAGTACATAAGTTCAGAAAAATAATTTCTTTTGTATCGTGCAAAAACTGTTATTATTTTCAATATTTATTTAAATAAAAGTACAAATAAATATAAATTAGTGACTTTTTGTTACTTAATTTGAAAGAATGTCTTATGAGTGAATGATAGGTGTATAATTAATTTAAAATAATATAAGCTAAACATAAATTTAAAAAGAAACTATTAAGTATATATTTTGAAAACATTTTATGGAGATATCCCCTCAACATCTAAGCCAATGTTTCAGCGACATTGCGCGGCAACATTTAAGCAAGATTTTGCGGACACTTTTCACATACATAAAGCGAGCGCGATTTCAGTATTATTTTGAAATGTTGCAGAAATATTTCCTGACCAATATTGCCTAGGTCGGACATTTTAATATTTGTTGAACGTTGCTGCAATACTCATCTGGGATGCTGCCAATGTTTCAATCAAATATTCTAGCAATATTTCGGCAACATTGCGTCTTATGTAGGTTATTATAATTTTTTTAAAAGGAAAAATAGGGTGATTTTTTCACAAAAAAGGGGAAAAGAGGGGAAAGATTAAACATTATTTTTACATGTAGAAAGGAAGAAAAATGTTTTTTAAGGAAATGTTATGTTTTCATTCATCTCTATATAGTTATAATGTTCTATTAACTCAATTTTCTAAATCTACACAAAGCATATTGATTATTGATTTGTTCACAACGTAGACTAGAGAAGCAGAATCATCTTAAAATAGAGATTTAACTTCTACACGTTTCTCATGATTCAGTCTACGAATTTTATAAGCCAATGTGAAATATAGATTCATAAAAAACATTTTTTGGTTCACAACTTGGAGAAATATAAGCATCTTAAACTTTTAAAGCAACTTATGTGCACTCAACAAGAGCTTTTCCAGGTTTTCAAGGTCAAGAAATCAAGTTTTTCAAGGTATCCTTTTTTACATCAAATAATAAAATAACCGTTTGTTACGCATGTAAAAGATAAGCCATTTCATTTTTTATTGGCCAGCAATTTCTAAAAAAGACGACTCATTAATAGACAAATTCTTGATTTGTTGCGAACATAAGTCCCCTTATGAAATCTTTTGGAATTTTTTTAAACTTTTGTAAAATTTGTAAAATTTTTGAAATCTTTGTGTAATTTTCTTGAATCTTTAAAATATTTTTGAAATCTTTCTTTTATTTTTGTTTGCGAAATCTTTTGTGTTCGTTTCAAATCATCGAAATTTTTTTAAATCTTCTCAAATGTTTTTCAGCTGAGAACGATTTTTCAGGAGAAAAAGAAAACAAATTTCAACCAAATTACTAAATTTTCAAGATAAAAGGCAAATTTTCTAGAAAAACAGTAGAATTTTCAACCCGAAGATATGAATTTTAAATTATTTTCACTAAATATCTTAATTTTTTACTAAAGTAGACGAATTTCCAACTAAGAAACATTCTTTAGCCAAGAAGGAAAATAAATTTCAACCAAATCACTGAATTCTTAAGCTAAAGCAAATTTTATAAAAAATATGGTCGAGTTTTCAATCCAAAGATATGAATTTTAAACACAAAAACTAATTTTTATACCAAATTGTTGAATTTTCTATCAAAGTAGACGAATTTTCAACTAAGAAAGACTTTTCAACCCAAAAGAACGAATTTCCTACAAAATAGTTGAATTTTCAACGAAAAATTTTAATTTTCAACTGAAAAGAATGATTTTTGAACAAAGTAATTAAATTTTCAACTAAATAGTTTAATTAAAGAAAAAAATTAAGTTTTCAGTCAAATAGTTGAATTTTCAAACTAAAATTCTAATTATCTAGAAAAACAGTGGAATTTCCAATCCAAATATATGAATTTTCTTCTGTAAATCTTTCTCAGATATTTGTGAAATTTTTCTTTAATCTTTGTTTGTGAAATCTTTTTTATTCGTTTGAAATCATTAGAATCTCTTGAAATCTTCTAAATTTGGTTGAAACCTTTTGAAATCGTTTAAAATCATGTAAATGTTTTGAAATCATTGTAATTCTTTAAATATTTTGACATCCTTATGAATTCTTTGAAATATTTGTGAAATCTTTCTGAAGCTTTTTGTACTCATTTGCAATCACTGGAATATTTTTAATCTTTCTTGAATCTTTTAAAATCTTCTGAAAAATTTGATGTCATTTAAAATATTAAAAATGTTTTGAAATCTTTGAAATCTGTTGTACTGAACTCTTGTTGAAATCTTTTACATCTTTGAAAGCTTTGCAATATATAAAAACTTTGTAAAATTTTTTGAAATATTTTGAAATCTTTGTGAAATTTTTGTGAAATCTTTGTGAAATCTTTGAAATATTTTTAAAATCCTTATTGAGTCTTTGATTCGTGAAATCTTTTTTGTTCGCTAGAAATCTTTGAAATCTTTTAAAATCTTCACAAATTTGTTGAAGCCTTTTTAAATCATTAAAAATATTTTTAAAATTTTTGAATCTTTATGATTTCTTTAAAATATTTGTGAAATCTTTCAGAAATCTTTTGTATGCGTTTGAAATCATTGGAATATTAAAAATATTTGTCAAGTTTTTCTCACTTGTTTTACATTAGTTTCAAATCACTAGAATATTTGAAATCTTTGTCATATCTTATGAAATCCTTTAAAAAAACTTAAAATCGTCTAAAATCTTGGAAATGTTTTGAAATCTAGTTCACTCTACCCTTGCTGAAATCTTTGAAGTTCTTGCATTCTTTTGAAATCTTTATGAATTTTTTTATGAAATCTTTAAAACTTTTGTGATATCTTTTGATATCCCCTGAAAAATTTTAAAATCGTTTGAAATCTTTGAAATTTTTTGAAATCTTAGAAATGTGGTGTGCTATATACTTTAAATCTTCAAAGATGTTTTTATGGAATCTTTAGAAATATGTATTATCTAACCTTTTCAAATCTGGTGTACACTCAAAAACCGAGTAATCAACCCCTCGAAAAATCTGGTGTATGGCCATAACTTATTCTAATTCTGAAACTGAACTAACTTTGAAATTTTCAACTAATAATTTTTATAATTTCTAAGTTGAATACAAGAACAAATTTATACTTAATTTCTGAAATATTCTATATTAGCGGAGAAGTTAAAAAATCATAGAATTATTCACAGTAATAAAGTCTGTTCTTTGCAATCCATAAAATAGTTAGTACAGTCTACAAAAGAACCTTGAAATTCCTTTATTTATTATGTAATAAGCAAAAAATAAATTATATCTTGATAAGTAAAAAACTTTTCAGTAGCATATTTTTTCTAAACGAGATGTTTCTATCATGATAGACTAAAATATTTGAGTCATTCTTCGCATTTCAGTAAAATTGCTGTTTTAAAATATAAAAAAAAAAAAAAAATATTCAACTTCAAGGATCTCGTAAAAAATCCAAGGAGATTTTCAGGTTTTTAAGGTTTGAAAAAAAAATTCAAGGAGAATTCCAGTTTTTCAAGGTTTTCAAGTTCACTGGACATCTTGTTTAAGAATCTAAGCAAAGTTCGTTAAAGTCTTTGTGGCCCTTATGGTTGGAAACAAAAGCATCTTTTAAAAAATAATCTACACATCTAGCAAAAATACATTTAACATTTTTTGGTCCTCGCCGTAGAAGAAAATATTTATTTGTATTAGCTAAACTAAATTTATAATAAAAAAAGGGGAAAAAGGGAAGATTTTCGAGAATAGGGGGAAAAAGGAAAATTTTTGTCAAAAAAAAAGTGGAAAAGCAGAAAAAAGGGGAAGACTGTGCACCCTGTTATAATTTTTTTTACCAATCTATTTAGATTCTTGCATTTCCCAAATGGAGAAGAAACAATTAAAAAATTATAAATTTGTAAAATTAATAATATTTAAAACATTCTTCATACAAAAATGTTGATAAAAAGATTTCTTTCAAGAAAAAGAGGTGAGAATTATTTGGCCTCAATTAAAAGAACTCTTAGAATATATTCATATGCAAACCCTGCATATTGGAACGAATCATGAGTTTAGTCTCTCTATTTAAAGTTTTTTTATTTAAGATTGAAATGAAATCTAATTTCTTGTGAATGATTTTATGTAACGAAATCAGAGCATGGAAAAGATTCACGATTCAAAATTAGACTTCCAAACTACCTCCCTGTCGGGTCATTAGAGACAAACACATAAAAAAGAAAAAAAATTGGATTTTTATTTGTACATATATTTATACACAGCAAGTTAATCTTTTGCCATTTTTAATCCTTTCTATTTATTTAAATATATAACAGGGAGGTTTATTTAATTATTAAAAGAAAAATTGAAATCAGCTAATTTTCAATTAAAATTATTTCATTATTCTTGCTAGCAAAAATAATTCTTATACGTTTATAAATTTTTAATTCATGAATTCAAAATCAGATAAAGTAACTTTTTGTAAAAATATATATGGTTTTATTTACAGATACTATACGAGTTTTAATTAGCATAAGATTATATTTATTAAACCTTGAGGTTTTTCTATAAATAATCCCTGATAAGGAAATTTAAATTTGTTTCGAAACTTGTTGGTTCCCTAGTAATATAAAATAGACGGAGAAAGAATACGGAAAAAGTAAGATGTTGGTTTTGGTTGACATTTTCCTTTTTTTTCTCTTTTTTCCTTTGTTATGCATTTTATTCTAATGAGCTGAAAAGGAGGAAGTTTAACAATCTAATTTTAAATTATAAATCTTTTTCATGCTCTTATTTCGTTGCATAAAATAATATTAATTTTTGTTGCAATTCAAGAAATATTTGTAAGAACCCTTTCATCATATCTGTTAATCTTTAATTATTATGCCATGCCAAATTGTAGGTTTTTTGTACAATAGAAAAATAATACTGTATAAGCATATGCAATAAAATATTTTACCTATATGGGAAAGTCAATTCTGAAGCATTTGTCTGTAATAATTACACATTGGAAATATTCATGAGTTCATCGAATAAGTCTCTAGC
>JAUELO010452591.1:0-13060 GCA_032357855.1 Amphibolips quercusostensackenii | reverse complement strand
AAATTTGTACTATGATCATATGCTTACAAAGAATTAAATTTATTCGTAACATTTGCTGGAATTAAATCCAGTTTTTTAAAAATTTGTACTACGTTCCTTATACAGAATTAATTTTTCTCATAAGATTTACATGGCAGATTGTAAATTTAGTTGTAAATTTAAATGATTTTTTTTTTAAATTTAAATTCAGTTTTTTTTTAAATTTGTACTATGATCATATGCTTGTAAAGAATTAAATTTTTTTGTAACGTTTGCTAGAATTGAATCAAGTTTTTTTTTTTAATTTTTACTGCGATCCTTATACAGAATTAATTTTTCTCGTAAGATTTACATTGATTACATATTCGGTTTTAAATTCAAATAAATGTTTTTTTTTGCAAATTTGTACTATAGTCCTCATACAGAATTGAAATTTTTCGTAAGATTTTTTGTAATTAAATTTAGTTTTTTTGCAAATTTGTACTATGATCATATGCTTGTGAAGAATTAAATTTTTTTGTAACATTTGCTAGAATTAAATCAAGTTTTTTTTTTTAATTTTTACTGCGATCCTTATACAGAATTAATTTTTCTCGTTAGATTTACATTGATTACATATTCGGTTTTAAATTCAAATAAATGTTTTTTTTTTGCAAATTTGTACTATAGTCCTCATACAGAATTAAAATTTTTCGTAAGATTTTTTGTAATTGAATTTAGTTTTTTTTCAAATTTGTACTATAGTCATATGCTTATAAAGAATTAAATTTTTTTGTAACATTTGCTAAAATTAAATCAAGTTTTTTTAAAATTTTTACTGCGATCCTTATACAGAATTAATTTTTCTCGTAAGATTTAGATTGATTACATATTTAGTTTTAAATTCAAATAAATGTTTTTTGTTTGCAAATTTGTACTATAGTCCTCATACGGAATTTAAATTTTTCTTCAAATTTTTTGTAATTAAATCCAGTTTTCTTTGCAAATTTGTACTATGATCATATGCTTACAAAGAATTAAATTTATTCGTAACATTTGCTGGAATTAAATCCAGTTTTTTTAAAATTTGTACTACGTTCCTTATACAGAATTAATTTTTCTCATAAGATTTACATGGAAGATTGTAAATTTAGTTGTAAATTTAAATGATTTTTTAAAAATATAAATTCAGTTTTTTTGTAAATTCGCACTACGATCCTTATACAGAATTAAAATTTGTCCAGAAATTTACATCACAAATTGTATGTTCAGTTGTAAATTAAAATGATTGTTTTTTGTATTTAAATCCAGTTTTTACAAATTTTTTCACGATCCTTATATTAAATAAAAAATTTGCGTGAAATTCACATTACGAATGCTATATACACTTGAAAAATAAATGTTTTTTTCTTGCAAATTTGTACTGCGATCCTTTTATAGAATTCAAATTTTTCGTAAGATTTTTTTGAATTTGCGTCCAGTTCCTTTTCGTTGTAAATTTGTACTAAGATTATTATACAGAATTAAAATTTTTGTGAGATTTAAATTACGTGTTATATATTCAGCTGTGAATTTAAATTTTTGTTTTTTCTTTATAAATTTAGTTCTTTTTTGCAAATCTGTACTACAATCCGTATACAGAATCAAAATTTTTCGAAAGATTCACATTACAGATTATACATTCAGTTTTAAATAAAAATTAATGTTTTTAATTGCAAATTTTTACTACAGCCTTTATGCAGAATCACATTCTTTTATAAGATTTATTGTATTTGAATCCAGTTATTTTGGTTGCAAATATATATCCAATCCAGATGCAAAATTAAAATTTTTCGTAAGATTTATATTATGAATTCTTTATTGAGATTCAAATTAAGATTTACATTAGACATTATATATTCAGTTGTAAATTCAAATAAACGTTTTTTTGCAAATTTGTACTACGATCTTTATACGCATTTAGAATTTCTTGTAAGATTTTTGTATTACAATCCAATTGTTTGCTAATTTGTACTATTATTCTTGTACAGAATAAAAATTTGTTGTAAGATTTACATTAAAAATTATGCATTTAGTTTTACATTCAAATACATGTTTTTTTTAATGTGCATTGAGATTTACATTACAAATATGATGCATTCAGTTTTGAATTCAAATACATGTTTTATTGTTGTTGTTGTAAATTTGTATTACAATTCTTGTACAGATGGAACAACGTTTTGTAGGATGTTCAATACAGATTATATATTCAGATGAAAATAGGAATGATTTTTTTTCCTGAAAATTTGTACTACAATCTTTATGCAAATAAAATTATTTTCATATGATTTATCGTATTGATATTTATTCTTTATGCAATTGTATACTCAATTCATAAGAACAATTTGTCGCAAGATTTATATTACAGATTCTTTATTGTAGATTGAAATTAATGGTTTTTTGTTGTTTTTTTCGCGAATTTGTACCAAGATCCTCATGTAGATTCGAAAATTTCCGTAAGATTTTTATAGATTTTAACAAATTATCGTCATTCCACTTCGCGAATCGTATAATTTTGTAACTTATATTACGGTACTTTTGTAAGTAAGATGACTAGGCCTATGACGCCACTAGGAGGAAGTCCCAGGATTTGTGTAAATAAAAAAAATAAAATGAAAAATCATAGTCATCATCTTAAATGGTTACGATTCTTGGATTTGTTTTTTTATATTTTGCAGAAAAAATAGGGGCTGTTCTTTGCATGTGAAAGGCTTGTGGTCTGGAGTTTCCAGCAAGTAATGACGCAGGTAGGATTCGTGCGTACTTCTCCCGTAAGCCAGGAGGAAAGAAATGTAAAATCGTCAGAGAGGATAATGACACTTTCCGGCAACATATATATATAGCGATGTGTCGTAGGTCAGTTCCATAATAAGTGACTAATTTCCTTACTAACCGAATGACTCACTAAATGATTAAAATTACTTTCATTAAAAATGTTATAAATGGATGACTGACATTCCGACAATCCCGACACTATAAAATTCTATAAAATTCCCGGATAACTATATTTTCAATTAATAAAATTTCTGCATAAAAAACTTTCCGAATCATTAAGCTCCCGAATTTAGAAATTCCCGAACAGTTCTTAATATTAACGAATCAGAAAATTTTTTGATAACAAAATTCCCGACAGATAATTGCCGCGTTGTAAAAAGTCAAAACTGGAAAATTTTCAAATTTTAACAATTAAATTTATGAATGATATTTATAAAAAATTTTAATTGTTTAAACTCGGAATTTTGTTGGTTCGGATATTTTTTGATTTGGCAATTTTCTATTCCGGAAGTTTATTATTTGGAAATTATTCTATGCCGACATTTTATTTTAAGGAAACTTTATTTTTCGGTAATTGATTACAAAATCCCGAAAAAAAATTCCCGAAAAATAAAATTGCCGAGAGTTTATAATATTAACAAATTTAATAACTTTCGAATAATAAAATTCTAAAAAAAAAAGCCGAATTATGAAATATTCGAACTAGATTATTCCCAAGTTAAATTTTTGTTGAGAAATAAAAAAAATTATTCCTAATATAATTTAAATTGTGATAATTAAAATAATTTTATGAATAAAAAATTTTAATTGTTTAAATTTTGGAATTTTCTAGTTTGGGCATTTTATAATTCGGCGATTTTCTATCGAAAATTTTTAAATTCAGTAATATTATGAACTGTCGGAAATTTTGTTATTCAGGAATTTTTCAATTCGGTAAAATTATAAACTGTTCGTGAATTTTACTTATAGGGAATTTCATATTTAGAGAATTTTATAATTCTGGAATTTTATTATTTTGGAATTTTCAATTCGGAAGTCTTATTAGTCGTAAATTTTATTATTCAGGAATAATAATAGATAATTGCTGAGTTATAAAGTATCCGAACTAGAAAATTGCTGAGTTTGAACAATTAACTTTTCATTAATATTATTAATTTATTAAAAGGCTGTTTTTAGTTGTCCCGAAAAATTGCGGGACTTGGAAAAGCGTATGGGCTAGTCGTACCAAATTTTCGGGACGACGGACACTTCGTTATTAAAAATACAATAATCGAATATTTTTATCAAAAAAACATTACTCTTAATGTTTAAAGTTTCTAGAATTAGGTTTCTATTTTGAAATTACAATAAATTTTGAAAATATATTTCCGGATGAAATTTGAGAAAATTTTTTTTATTTTTAATTCGAGCAATATTTGCAAAAATTTTAAGCATTAAAAATACTTTTTTAATGAAAAGATTTGATTATTGCATCTTAAATTATTGGATAATATTTGTAAAAAATAAATTTTAATTGTTTAAATTGCGAAATTTTTTAGTTAGGATATTTTATAGTTAGGCTATTTAATGCTGGGAATTTTATCGCTTGGAAATTTTCAAATTCGGCAGTATTATAAATTGTCAAGATTTTCACGGGAACATCCCAATTTGGTAATATTATATAGTATTCAAGAATTCTATTATTTAAGAATTCTATTGTGACGACTAAAGACTTCTAAAAAATAAAATTTTCAAATTTTAAAATTCCCGATTAATAAAATTACTGATCCGGAAAAATCCCAAATAATAAAATTCCTGAATGAAAAGATTTCTAAATAATAAAATTCCCGAATAGCTTATAGTATTACAGAAATTTAAAAAATTCGCGCACTTTAAAATTTCCGAGAGTTTATAATATTACTAAATATTAAAATTCTAATGTAATAAAATTCCAGACAGGAAATTACCAAATTATAAAACAACCGAACTAGAATATCCCCGAATTATTGAATTCCTGAATATAGACAACTAATTTTATTTTTAAATAAAAGACTTTAATTCTAATATAATATTAATTGTAACAATTAAATTAATTTTATAAATAAAATTTTTTTGATGGGATAAATACGGGAATTTTAAAATTCGTCAATTTTCTGTCGGGAATTTTTAAATTCGGTGATATCATAAATTGTCAAGAATTTTCCACTTTGGAGAAATTCACGAAGAGGAAAAATCTCAAATAATAAAATTCCCAAATTATAAGATTCTAAAATAATAAAATTTCAGAACAGTTTATAATATTACTAAATTAGAAAATTTCCGGATAATAAAATTCTCGAGAGTTTATAATATTACTAAATATTCAAATTCTCGAATAGTAAAATTCCGAACAGAAATTTGTCAAATTATAAGACATACGTACGAGAATATTCTCAAATTGTAAAATTTCCGAATATAAGCAATTAAAATTTTCTTTTTTAATCTTAAAATTGTAATTGTCATATAATTCTAATTCTAAAAATTGAATTGATTTTGAAAATGAAATAAAAATTTAATTTTTAAATCTGGGAATTTTTAGTATGAGTATTTTATAATTCGGCAATTTTCTTCCAGGAATTTTGGAATTCGTTGATAGTGTAAACTGTTGGGAATTTTATTATGCAGGAATGATCAAATTCGAAAATTTCTCCCAAACTGGAAAAATCCTAAATAATAAAATTCTCGAATTATAAGATTTCAAAAAAAAAAAAAATTTATAAAAATAAAATTTCGGAATAATAAAATTCCTGAACAGTAAATAATATTACTAAATTGATAAATTTCCAAATATTGAAATTCTCAAGACTTTATAATAATACAAAAATTTTCAATTCTTGAATAATTAAATTCCCGACAAAAAATTGCCGAATAATTGAAATATCCGAACTAGAATATTCCCGAATTATAAAATTCCCGAATATAACCAATAAATTTTTTTTTTCAAACAAAAAATTGTAATTGTAATATAATTTTATTTGTGATCATTTAATGAATTTTATAAATGAAATTTTTTAGATGGCTTGATTCGGATTCATATTCTAATACGGAAATTTTCCAGTGTACGGGACTGCTAAAAAATGCCGCAAAATAAAATTCCCAACGCTGTAAAATTCTCGAATTGAAAAATTCCCTAATAATGAAATTTCCGAATAATAAAATCTCCCAATAATAAAATTCACGAATAATAAAATTTCCTAATAATAAAATTTCTGACTACTGAAATTTCCGAATAATAAAATCTCCGAATAATAAAATTTACGAATAATAAAATTTCCGAATAATAAAATTTCTGACTACTGAAATTTCCGAATAATAAAATTTCCAAATAATAAAATTTTAAAATAATTTAATTCCCGAATAATAAAATTTTCGAATTTGAGACTTTATTTTTTTCATAAATATTATTTGTTTACTAAAAATGCGATAATCAAATATTCAAAAAAATATTGGTGATTTTCAAAATTTTAAAAATAATGTTTTCAATTTAAAATAAATATAATTGAAAAAATGTATATTTTTAGATGCAACTTTAAGCTTTAAACATCAAAAATAGTTTTTGTATAAAAAGATTTGATTCTTGTATTTTTTATCAATTAATAATATTCATAAAAAAGAAATTTTAACTGTTCCAATTCGAAATCTTTTTGGTTCGGATAACTTTCGATTCGGCAATTTTATGTTTGAGAATTTCATTATTCAGAAATTATCCGATCGGGAATTTTATCATTTGAGAATTTTTGAATTCGGGAATTTCATTATTCGGTAATTTAATTGAGATGTCTAGAAAATCCTGAATTATAAAATATATGTACTAGAATATTTCCGAATTATGAAATTTTTAAATATAAACAATAAAAATTTTTATTTACAAATGAAAATTTTATTTCTTAAATTTAGGAATTTTCTGGTTCGGGTATTTTACAATTTGTCAATTTTCTGTCGGAAAGTTTTAAAATCGGTATTATTATAAACTGTTAGGAAATTTTAATATTTTGGAATTTTACAATTCAGGAGTTTTATTATCCGGAAATTGTATTATTCAGAAATTTTATATTTAAAAATTTTCAAATTTCAAAGTTTTCCAATATACGTGCCGACTGAAAAATCCCGAAAAAAAATCCCTACACTGCACAGTTCCCGTATAATTAAATTTCTGCATAATAAAATTCCCTACAGTTTATTATATCACCGAATTTCAAAATTGCCGAATAACGAAATTCCCGTCAAAAAATTGCCGAGTTATGAAATATCCGAACTAGAAAATTTTCGAATTCAAATTATTAGAATTTTTTATGAATATTATTTATTTATTTAAAACTAAATAATATTAAAATAAATATTTAAATAATTGAATATTAAAAAAAATATTTGTAATGTTCAAAGTTGCAAGAATCATGTTTTGAAGTTAAAACAACAATAATTAAAAAAGAAATATATTTCTGGATGAATTTTTTAAGAATATTGTTGCTTTAAATTCAAAAATTAATTTTTAAAACCTTAAACATTAAAAATATTTTTGTTACAAAAAGGTTTGATAATTGTTTCTATAATCAGTAAATAATGTTTACAAAAAATAAATTTTAATTATCCAAATTCGGAAATTTCTTATTTTGAATATATTATAATTCGGCAATTTCCTGTCCGGAATTTTATTATTCGGGAACATTTCAATTCCGTAATATCATATACAGTTCGAATATGTTATCATTCCGAAATTTTATTGCTTAAAGTTTCATAATACGTAAATTTCTTAATTCGGGAATTTAATTATTTGAGAATATATTCCAATTCAGGAATTTTATTATTCGGGAATATTTTTGGGAAGAATAAAATATCCCGAAAAATAAAATTCCCGAACAATAAAATTACCGAACTGAAAAAAATCCAGAATTATAAGATTTCCAGATGATAAAATTTTCAAGTAATAAAATTCCTGAGAGTTTACAATATCATTGAAGTTCAAAACTCTCGAATAATAAAATTCTCGACAGAAAACTGCCGAATTATAAAATATTCGAAATATAATATTCCCGAATTATAAAATTCCTGAATATAAACAATTACAAATATTTTTTATAAATGAAAAAATTTCAATTTCATTATAATTTTAATTGTAACAATATCATGAATCAATAAATAGAAAAAAATTTGATTCCTTAAATTCTGGAATTTTCTAGTTCACGCATTTTATAATTCGGCAATTGTCTGTCGGGAATTCTTAAATTCAATAATATTATAAGCTGTTCTGGAATTTCGTTATTCAGCAATTTCATTATTTTTGAATTTTCCAATTTGGAAGTTTTTTTGTTCGGAAATTTTATTATTCAAAAAATTTTAGTATTTGAGAATTTCCCAGTGTACTGGACGACTGAAAAATCTCGAAAAATAAAGTTCACGACACTATAAAATTTCCGAATTAAAAAACTTCTGAATAATAATATTTCCGAGTAATGCAGTTCCCAAACTGGAAAATTCTCAAATAATAAAGTTCCAGAATAATAAATTTCCCGAATAGTTTATAGTTATAGTTAATAGTTCCTAGTAAAAAATTTCCGAATTATAAAATATTTGAACTAGAGAATCCCCAATTTTTAATAATTATAATTTTTTTCTAAATATTATTTATTAATTAAAAAAACTATAATTGAATGATTAGTGTTTATATATTATTTTTACTGCCTAAAGTTTCTAAAATTATTTTTAGAATTAAAAATAACAATAATTTTAAAAAAATTTCATCAAGAAATATATATTTTTTTCAATTATTATTATTTTTAATTCAAACAATAATTTCAAAAATTTTAAACTTAAAAAATAATTAGTTTGATAAAATTATTTGATTATTGTGTTCTTAATTGATAAATGATATTTATAAACAATTTTTTAAAATAATTGTATAATTTTGAAATTTTATAATTCGGATATTTTATAATTCAGCAATTTTCTCTTGGAAATTTTATTATTTGAAAATGTTCAAATTCAGTAATATTATGAACTGTCGGAAATTTTATTATTCCCAAATGTTATCATTCGGGAATTTTTTAATTCGGAAATTTGACAGTGTCAATGATACTAAGAAAATTTAAAGGTCTCTAATGTAGGATTTCAATTTAACAATCTAGAGGTATACAGTAGTATTCAAGCTCAAATTTGACATAGTAAACGTAACTTAAGTGTTAAACGAAAGTCAAAAATAAAATTATAACAATGAATGAAAAATTACCATTTTTATATATTTTCATTGTTAATTTTTGCTTTTCCTGTTAAAAATTTAATTAAAAATTAATTAAGAACTAAAAAAATATATAAGATGCGATTATAAAAAAAAGTAGCATATTTTTTTCAAAAACAGGTCTATGTGACGTAATGTTTTTCACTCAAAAGAGTGTGATGTACGCATGCCGAAGTAAAAATGCGTTAACAGCGAATATTTAAATAAATAATATATAAATAATTTCTAAAAATTTACATTTCTAAAGGATTAAAAAGTCGAAGGGTTTTCTAGGAATTGAACAAAGTTTAAAATTCAAAATAATAAAATCCAAAATATAGAATGAAAAAGGTAGGCTAAACATATTACAAAAAAAATATGTATATATACTAACGTTTATTTATGGAATTTTTTATTTTTTAAATGAACACTTTCCATACATATCGCTTTTCCTCTTTAAATTTGAAATTATATAGAATCATATAGAGACATTTTCCTTAGCGTAATTATATTGAGGAAAATAAACATTAAAAAGTCATTTAATTACTATGATGCATTTCTCTGACATTAAATGATGCAATAGGAAAGTGATTGACCTAATTGATACTTAAATGGGAAAAACAACATTATAAAATCGAATTGAAAAACATAATTAAATTTAAAAATGATAAAATTTGTGGCAATGAGTTCCTTAAAATTGATTTTAATCCACCTTAATAAATAAAATCAATTCACATTAAATGCTTTGAATCACATTAAATCACTCTGAATTCTCCAAATTTTAATTTAATTCACTAGATAGCATTTTGTTTTTTTGAATTCCATTAAATCCACACGAAACTTATAAAATATTAATTATAATTTATTTCGGGTAAAATAAGTTTAATTCTAATCTACTTGAATTCTTCTTGAATTCTCATGAGTTCTTTTGATATCAATGGAATTCTTTTAATTGCTATTTAATTCCCTATAATTCACATTATATTTAATTCTCTTGAATTCTCTGAAATTTAATAAAATTTATTGAACAGACTTCAATTTTCATGAAATCATTTGAATAAAATGGATTTGATTCTCATTCCAATGAATTCACTCGAATTGAATGTTTTAATTTTTATGAAGGCATGGGATTTCAGTTTATTTAGTACAATTTTTTTATTTCACTTTATATTTTGTGGAAATAACTTTATTTAGTAGAATTCCTTTGAATTCATTGGAATCTAATTAAAGTTAATTACATTAAGTGCATCTAGTAGAATTCATTAAAATTTAGTAGAAATAATTAAAATTTAATAAAGAAGTGGAAAATTTCCGTTTTTCTATATTGGGACAAAATATTTGAATGCGTAATCAAAACAGATTAATAATCAACCAAAAAGTTGCATTTCGAACGAAAAAAATTAGTTTCTACAAAAAAAAAGATTTTTAAATCAAAGACTAAATTTCAGCAAAAAAAGTTGAATTTTTTAATAAAAAAGGTTTATTAGTCAATAGAGAAAAAAAGCTTTAACCAAATTCTTACATTGTCAAAACAACAAGGCAAATTTTCTAAGAATATTTGAATTTCATACCCGTAAATATCAATTTGCAACAAAAAAGGTAATTTTCTACTAAAATAGTTGACTCTTCAAATCAAAAAGATGAATTTTCTTCAGGACAGTTGAATTTTTAACCAAAAAAATGACTTTCTAACAAAATAGTTTAATTGTTATAAAAATGATTACAGTTTTGATAATAAATAAAATTTGTATAAGAAAAAGATATTTGGATTCTCAACCAAACAGATGAAATTTCATCTAAAATGATGAATCTAAAAATTGAAATAGTTGAATTTTCATTTAAAAAGCTTATTTTCTACACAAAAAAAGATATGTTTAACAAAATAGTTAAATTTAAAAAGAAAATTTTACAAAGGAGTTTGACTTTTGACCAAATAGGTAAATTTTCAACCCAAAAAGATGAATTTTAAATGAAAAATTTCATAGGTGAATTTTCAATTCAAAAAGATCAATTTTCAATTGAAAAACGAATTTTTAAAGTAGTAGTTGAATTTTCACCCAAAAGGATTTTTAAGAAAACATTTTGAAGCATGTTCAATAAAAAAAAATTAAATTTCTACCATAAGAAAAACATTTTAAATCGAAAAAGTTTAATTTTCAACTTATGAATTTAGTCAATAAAAACAATTTCGCACCAAATTGTTGAATTTTTGAGCCAAAAAGACGAAATTTTTACAAAACAGTTGAATTTTCTACAATAAGGTTCATTTTCAAACGAATTTTTATCAAAATCATCAACCTTAAACCAAATGGTTAAATTTTTACCGAAAAAGAAAAATTTGAACCAAAAATAAAATAGTTAAATTTTTAGACAAAAAATTAAATTTTTAACAAATCAATCTCTGTCTCTCACTTTTTTCTTTCCTTTTCCTATTCTGCCCTTTCCCCGTTTCATCTTTTCTCTTCCGCTTTTCCCTTTCCCATTTCTCCTTTAACCCTTTCCGATTTCTCTTTCAACCCTTTTCCGTTTAACCTTTCCCCTTTTTTCTTTTCTTCTTTTATATTTTCCTTTCACCTTTCTCCCTTTCCCTTTTCCTTACCGTTCTCTCCCCATCCCCTTTCCCTTTCCCTTTTCCCTATTTCTCATTGCACTTTCCTCTTTTTACCTTTCCTCCTTTCATTGTTTTCTTTACCCCTGTCCCCTTTGCCCTTTTACTTTTCCCTTTCGAATTTCTCGTTTCTTCCATTTTCTTTCACCCTTTCCTGTTTCTACTTTTCCCTTTTTGCTTTTTTCTTTCCCTTTTTACCTTTTTTCCTTGTACCTTCTTCCCTTTCCCTTCAGTCTTTTCCCCATCCCTCTTCCCTAATTCCCCTTTCCCCTTTTCACTGTTCCCTTTACCCCTTTGCCCTTTTATTGTTTCCTTTACTCCTGTTTCTTTGCCCTTTCACTTTTTTCTTTCGAATTTCTCGTTCCTCCCTTTTTCTTTTACCCTTTCCCTTTCCTAATTTTCCCTTTTTGCTTTTTTCTTTCCCTTTTTACCTTTTTCCCTTGTCTCTTCTTCCCTTTCCCTTTGGTCCTTTTCCTATCCCTCTTCCTTATTTTCCCTTTGCCCTTTCCCCTCCCGCTTTTCCCTTTTAAATTGCTCGTTATCCTCTTTTTTTACCCTTTTTCCTTTGCACTTTTCCCTTATCCTTTTCCTTTTTCCCATTCCCCCTTTTTCTCTTTTTCCCTTTCCCTTTAGTCCTTTCCCATTCATCTTCCGATTTCCCCTTACTCTTATTTCCCCTTTTCCCTCTTCCGTTTGCAACTTCCCCTTTCCCTTCCCCTTTTTTCCTTTCCCTTTTTCCGTTTAATGAAATTCAACTAAAATAATTTTTTGAGCGACTTATTATTGTTCATAACTATTTTTTCTTATAGTAATGCCAGAAAGTTGCGTTTCTTGAACTTTCCTTTGGCTTTTTATTTATAAGCAAATAATAAGTAGAGATCAGGGTGAATTATAATAGAAAAAATCTATTTTTAAAAATATTTTTCTGCAATAGAACGGAATATTCTCCAAATTGTTTATATGGATCATATTGAATGTAGCTTTTCCTCAAAATATTTACTGAGAGCCTTTTTGTTTCAATTAATTAATTAATTTTTTTTGGTTCCTAATTCTTAACACATAAGCAAAAAAATATAAATACTCTTCTTAAGGTTCTTTTTTTTGTTCATAAATAAACAGTAAAAGAGAGTGCAATATTCTGGAAAAACCGCAGCTTTCTAGCATTATTTAAAGAGAATATTATTAAAAATAATAATAAACTTGTTGAAAAAAAAATTATTTCTGTTGAATTTACTTGATTCTTGCCTCGCTCTAACTGAAACGTTAAAAACATGCTGAAAACTATGAAAAAAACCTGACTTTCTAATTCAACACTAAGAGAAAATTGATATAAACAATAATAAATTGGTGCAACTTTTTATGTTAATATTTAGTTATTCGTAGAAATAATTAATTTATATATTGTAAGCTATTGTTATTTAAAAAGACACGAAAAAATAACTTCGTAATTA
>JAUELO010452585.1:0-13060 GCA_032357855.1 Amphibolips quercusostensackenii | reverse complement strand
TAACCACCTCATAAATTAATTAGGATGTCGTGTGACGGTGGATCATTTGCTTAAACGTGGAATGTCAAAGGATTGTCGTAAAATAAAGTGTGGTGTCATTATTATTATATTTTCTTGTATGAATAAATAGCGTTTGTCTTAAGCTCATGTTTTGACCCAGAAACATCCTTTGAAACGTACACACGCTAATGCTAATAGCCTAAACACAGTTCAATTTTTCCCAAAAAATTATTATCACAATATGGAAAATCTGCATTCACATCTTTAGCATCTCATGATTAGAAATAATAACCTACTGTTTTTTTTCGCTAAACAACTGCAAAAACGAAATTATAGATGCTTGACATATTGACTTAAATAGTTGTCTATTATACAGAATCAAGCGTTCGAGTGCAGTCTTGAAAACATATGTACAACATTTCTTTGCTTGTATCAATAACAAAATTTTAAGAATCTGGCTAAGAATAAAAGCTTAATAGTTCACGTTGACCTAGTCAACATTGACAGATAAAGAAAGTAGCAACAATTAAGTTTTCACAGATATAAATTTTATTATTTGTTTGGAAATTCAACTACTTAGTTGAACTAATTCAAGATTAATTTTATTAGATACGGATTGAACTTTTTCTCTGAAACTAAAGTTTTTTTCAATTTTTTTTTGTTTTTCATTAATTTCCTCTGCTGAAAATTCAACTATTACATTTTTTCTACCCTATCTCAGGCAAGAACATTATGTATAGTTTATACATAGTGTGGAGTATTTAATATAATTTCAATTTGTTTCATAATATTTTTATATAAAATGAATAAAAATTTTATATATTTCACACTACGTATAAAAAAAATATATATAATTTTTCTGCTCAGGATATTTTAAATGTATAACCTATTTTGTATTTAAGAGATAACAATCTGCAAAAATATGATTAAGCATAGAATTAATTATCGCAATATTACCCGCAAATCACTAAATTGGAAATAACTTATTTAATTTGACGCATGCAATACAATAGAATAATGTAAACTATAATCCTGTTAAGCTTTCTACTTAAAATTTTAATATTATATAGTTTATTTATGTATATTTTTTGCACATAGGGCACTATGAATCTGAGATAATTAATGTTTTAATCGCATATTACACGTTGTCTAAAACCTATTTTCCAAGTCAGCGAAAATACATTCACAATAATATTAAAATTTGTATTAATGTGTTTTCAATCGCACATTTTTTTGACGTAAAAACTTATTTTGACATTTAACGAGGTTTCAATAGAGTATAATATGGCTTAACTTAAAAACTTTTTTTTGCAATATTGCTTTATATGTCAAAGCTATTTTTCAATTAAAATGAAATATGCAGTATTTGTTATTGAAATAAAAAGCTTAATCATTAAACAGATTTAGGATAGTCTTGTGAAATCGATTATTGTTCAATTTTTAATTCTTAAAGTACAGTTAAGTTTTAAATATCATTAATCAGTTTACATTCACTTAATTAACTCAAAACTTTTTCATGAAAAATGAAAATTTTGTATTAATTATTATTTTTTATCATTCAAGTTTACCAAAGTGCATTCTAATATTTACTAATAATAAAATTTAAGCTTGAAAATAAGTACACAAGATAAAACATTTTTAAAACAAAAAATATTAAAATTAGACTCTGAAAACATGTTATTGATTAAATTTACGGCGTGAAGAATTATTGTTTACGCACGAAATACTCTAAAACGCGTTGCGATTGGGTTCGGAGCACCTACTGGGCATTTCTCGATTTCTTCTGGAGTCAATGATTCTACAGCGCCGCTGTTCATGTTAATTTTCACCCGTGTTCCCTTCCAAATATTGTTCAGAAATATTCCACGGAAAACACTGTATGTGTTTGATACTTTTTCTAATATTGCGTAGACGTCACCATTGGATGTTGATAAGACAATTTGTTCTTCAGTCGGGATGTCAATGAGGACCTTTTTTTTTATTCTCAATCGAATTGCTTTATCGAGAGGAAAAGTGTATCTTCGCAGTTCAAATACCTCAGTCGGATTAATGTAGGTGACAAGTCGAACAAATCTGAGTTCTTCAGGTGGAAATCCAAGTATGAGAGAAGAAGGATCCCTGACAGGAGGAGACCTGGACCTTTCACGAAAGAGATGCTCGGCACTTGGAGGAGACCAGACTGGAGAATGTGGCCTGGCAGAATAAAAAGACCTTTCAGGAGAATGTCTATCAGGAGAAAAAGCAGAAGGTCCGCAATCATGAACACTAGGAACATGTTCACCATAAGGTGAACAGTCGAATTGTGAACTTAATTCTGCAACAAGAAACAGAGGACTAAATTTTTTTTCAAGTACACAACCGTTTGTTGGTACGTATATCATAATTAGTAAATGTTTCTGTTATTTTTAATGTAAATGTCAATATAGTTGTCGACTGCTTGCAATGTTGTTATTTAATTGTGCTCGTCAAAAAAAATTTGAAGTTATGTTACCTTCAAGAAAAAATTTCCATGGATTGCCCTGTAGGGAACCACGTGAATTTCTATGTGTTCTTCCACGTAAATGTTTAGGTTCTACACGACTTTTTGGGGTAAAATGTTATCTTTTTGTTAATTATTTATTATTCTAGTTAAAAAAGTTTTTCTTTATTAAAAATTAAGTTTTTATTTTAAAGTTTGATTATTTCAATTTTGTTTAGAAATTTATCTTCAAAAGTTGAAATTTAAACTACTTGCTTAAAAATATATCTTCTTCGATTTAATTTAACTCAATTTTAGTTAGAATAAACATATTTTTTGCTTGAAATATTAACTAAATTTTAACCTATCTAGTAACTCTCATTTTTAGACTAGCTACGGCGTAGCCATAATTTATTGCTCATATAGTTTATTGCAAATAAAGTGATAAGTTAATAAATGATAATGTAATAATAGACTACAATTTACACTGCATTTTGCTATATATAAGTGAGTAGTCCTGGTCTTAGGTAGATTAGATAGATTTAGGTAGATCTTAGGTAGGATTTAGGTAGTAATTTCCTTTATGTTTTTGCATAGTCTTTTTAAATTTGTCAATCCGCCTTAATTCGTCTTTCGTTTCATATTTGTTCTAAATTAAAATATACTAGATCGTCATGCGCGCGCTTGTAGCGCGTGCCTTTGTCAATTTTTGATATAAAAAATGTTAAAATGTTAATAGTGATCAATAATAAATTTGTAAATAATCTGATTTTTTCTGAATAGGATTAGTATTTAAATTTATTTAAAAAGAGTTTTTTTTTACAATTGATGTATTTTTTTATATTAAAATGATATTGATAATAGCTGAAATATTATATGATTCATAAAGTGTTATTTTTTTCTATATTAAATGTAAATTGAAAAAAAAAATTATAAAGTACAAAGATTTTCAATTAAAATAGGGACAGTGTACCTTTATGCCAAACAAAAATAGAATAATTAAATTTGCATTTAATACAAGTAAATGAAAAAAAAACAATTTCCCACAAGATTTTTCCCGCGGGTGGGTTAACTGCCCGTGCGAGATTTTTTCGAAGAGCAGTAATTATCTGAGAGAAAAATCTACTTTCGTCCGGTGTTGCAAAAGCTTTTTCATTCCACTCTCGCCCGTGGCCACCTTTTGGCCCCTAAAATCGGCTTCAAAGCATTTTTCTATAGCTTTGTTCGCGACTCGAATTCTGATCAACTCGAAGCTTTTTTCCCCTTTCTTCTTTTCCCTTTACCCCTTTCCCTCTTTTTCTCTGTTTCCCTTCCCAATTTTCCTTTTTCAATTCCCCCTTTTTCTTTAGCCTTTTGCCCTTTTTCTCTCACATTTCCCATTGCCCCTTTTTCCACGTTTGCTTTTCCTCTTTTCATGTTTTACTGTCCCCTGTCACCTTCTCACTTATATCCTATCCCCTTCTGCTTTAACCTTGCCCATTTTTTCTTCAGCTCTCTTTCCTCTTTTCCTTTTTCTCTTGCCATTTTCCTCTTTCCCTCTTTTCATTTCCCCATTTTCTCTCACAAGTTACCCCTTTCTCATTTTTCTTTTTCCTTTCCCTTTTTTCCTTTACCTCTTTTTCTCTTTTCCCATTTTGCCTTTTCCTTTATTCTTCTTTTTTTTCCTATTTCCCTGTTTGCTTTAGCCTTTTTATTTTTTCAATGACCCCCTTTTTATTTCCTTTTTCCCTTTTCCCTTTTTTCTCTCCTCTTGCTTTTTTTCTTTTCCCTTTTTCTATTTTTCCTTTTACCTCCTAGCCTCTTTTCTTCTTTTCCCAATTCCCCTTTTCTATTTTCCCTTCTCAATTTCCTCTTTTCCCATTTTCCCTTTGTTTATATCTCTGTCCTCTTTTCCTTTCCCGTTTTATATTTTTAATCCCCTTCTCGCCTTTGCCCTGTTCCCCTTTCCTTGATTTCTTTTCCTTTCCTCTTTGACCCTGTCCCCTTTTTACTTTTCTTTTTCCCCTTCTACTACAAATTTTACTATTTCTCCTTTTACTCTTTCCCCCTTTTTCCTTTTCCCCTTGTCCATTTCGTTTTTCTCCTTGTTTATTTCCTATTACCCGTTTCCCTTTTTTCTTCTCCTCTTTACTCCTTTCCCTCTTTTCTCCTTTTTCTATTTCCTCTTTCCAATTACTCCTTTCCCTTTGCTCCTTTCCCCTTTGCCATTCCACTTTCTCCCTTTTCTCTTTTCCTTTTCTGGTTTCCCCTTTCTCTTTTTTGTCTTTTCGTGACGATCTTTCTGTGTCGATTTTTCGCCGAACCTCTGTGCCTAAAACATATTCATGTTAAAAAAAATTGTAAAAGTAAAAAATGTCAGTTTTACTTCCGCCCCGCTAATTTTACTTTTGTTCCGCAAATTCGGATTATGGGAAATATATACTACTTTCGTCCCTATTTTCAGAGGAAAAATGTGGCCATTTCGTTTGAGTGTGGAATAAAGTAAACCTTCAACAAAAAAGATTAACTTTCAACTAAATAACTGGATTTTCAGCCTAAGAAATGTCTTTTTAAATAATAAAATAAATTTTTGAAAAAGAATTTCAACTTTTAGCCAATTAATTTAATTTTCAATTATCAAACGTTATTTTCTACTTAAGAAGACAACGTTACAGTAAAATACACTGAAGGTGCAAAAGTTTTTGGTCACATTTTTTTTTCATAAATGATTCTATTCTATAATTTTTATTTATTCCAGAGCTGAACAAATTCCTTTCAAAAGGTTAAATGCTCTTGAAAGTCTATATAAATCGAACCCAAGATAGAGCTAATTTGTCAATTTTTAAGTAGATATTGCAAGAGTAGCGTAAATGTCAATGTTTTATTAAATTTACAATAACTTTCATGATAATTAATATTTTTAAATGTTTTTTAGCTAATTTTAAAGCAAATTTCGCAGTATTGCAACATCTTGTGAGTATAGAACAACTTCTAGTCATCGCACTTTGATAGAAAATTTCTTCATATTGACGCTCATAAGCTGTTGCGATACTGTGGGAAAATATCTTTCAAATGAGCGAAAGAATAATAAACGATATTTTTGCAATATCTACTTAGAAAATAGACAAATTGCCTTCATAGTAGACTCGTTTTATACAGAATTGTAAGAAAATCCAACCCTTTAAAGAAGAAAAATTTAAGCTCTTTACAAGCACGTAATTGAATTTTCAATTAAAAAGATCAAATTTCTATCAAAAAAGATAAATTCACAATAAAATACATATACTTTCGACTAAACTTTCGAATTTTGAACCGAGAGTAGAAGAATAAAATTATCAGTTAAAAAAATGAGATAAAAAACGAATTTTCAACATAACAGTTTAATTTTCAGCAAGCGAGATGGCTTTGCAAATGATAAAATCATTTTTTCACAAAAAAGATCAATTTTTAACTAAGTAGTAACTATATTTGTAACCAGGAAGATCATGTTCTACTAAAAATGATTAATTTACAGTAGAATGTATAACCTTCTATCCAAAGTTTCTACCGAATGGTAACTGAATTTTGTCGTAAGAGATTAATTTTCTGCAATAAAAGATCAATTTACAATAAAATACAAATATTTTTAACCAAATTGTTAAATTTCTAACAAAAAACAGAAAAATTAAATTTTCAGTTAGAGAGCTATTAAAAAAGACAAACAATCTTTAACCAAATAGTTGAATTCTTAGCAAGAGAGATGGCTCTTCAAAAAACAAAATAAATTTTCAACAAAGAAGTTCAACTTTTAATCGAAAGGATTAATTTTGTACTAGAAAGAACGAACCTACAATAAAATACATATATTTTTAACTAGTTTGTTGACTTTTAAACTCAAAATAGAATAATTAAATTTTTAGTTGAACAAATTATTTTTAAAAAGCAATTTTAAACAAAAGGGTTGAATTTTTAGCAAGAAAGATGTCTCTTTAAATAATAAACTGAATTTTTTTAACAAAAGAGTTCAATTTTTAATCAAGTAGATTAATTCTGTGCCAAAAAAGACGAGCTTACAATAAAATTAATCAATTTTTGACGAAATCGTTAAATTTTTAACTAAAAACGATTAATATTCAAATGAAAACAAAATAATCAAATTTCCAGTTGAAAATTAATTGAAAAAAAATTAATCTGAAAAATTAGTTGAATTTTCAACCAGAGAGATGGATCTTTAAATAATAATATGCATTTTTAACAAAGAAGTTAAACTTTCAACCAAGTAGTAACAGAATGTTTAACCAAGAAGTTTAATTTTCTAACAAAAAAGATAAAATCATAGTAAAATACATATGCTGTTAACCAAGTTGTTGAATTTTCATGATGACAGTTGGCTCTTTGATTATTAAACTAACTTTTTAACAAAAAAGTTCAATTTTCAATCAAGAAGATTAATTTTGTACCAGAAAAGACGAACTTACAATAAAATATATAAATTTTCAACTGAATTGTTGAATTTTTAACTAAAAACAATCGATAAAATATATTCATTTGAACCATATTCAAAACACCTGCAAAAATAGGACAACTTCCAAACAACCCTAAAAATAAAAAGGCACCTTTCAGTTATTCTCGCGCTTATTAATTCCTTTGCTCTTGTGGCAAATTCTTCTTTCAAGAAACTGGGAGAGCAGTAAGCCAGCGTGTAAAGAAAAATGAGAGAAAAGTCAGGCTGAAACATTTCACGCAATCAGCACTAGCTAAGCATCATATTAAAACAGGACATAGAATTTTATTTAACAAAACTACAATTATTGCGAAAAACTGTAATATTCTTCCAAGAAAACATACAGAAGCAATTGAAAGCTAAAAACACCTGATAACATTAATAGGGACATCAGATATAATACCAATCCGATTTTGCTTCTTGTTCTCCCGGGTTTTTTGAAAAAGACTCGATTGGTTAATCAGGCTTAACAAGCCTCCAAATGTGTGGAGCTCTGGCCAAGCACAGTCATTGCAGAAAGCATTTATATAAGAACACCAGAACCTGAAACTTTAGTCTCAGGTTAGCCCTGAAGAAATGAACTGCAATGTTCACGAAACGTCAGGAAGATTTGTAGTTCATTACACGATTGAAACCCGAAAAAACTCTTTTATTATAATGAATCACCGTGAGAGCATAAAATATATTATTAATTTTTGAACCATTTATATGCTTGCCAAAACCCTTAACAGTAAACTTCTCCATATTTTTTTTAACAACTTCTCTACAGAAAGTTTTTCTTTTTTTAAACTTTTCTCGATGAAGAAGGCGCTTAACGATTATATTACACGAATTACACAATAGTTTGAAAAATAGTTTTTATAGTTTGTTTGAATGAAAAATATAATCTTTTTTTCACACATTTGTCGTCAGTATATTATGCAGGGTATTTTATCTGAGTTTCATTAAAAAATTCCTAACATTGTCAACTTAAGTTTTATGTGATATTTCACGAGGACACAAGCGGACATATTCCAAGCATTACAAGGTGCAAGGTAGTGCTACAAGGTTTCTTACATGGAAACGTAAATATTCGAACCGGAATAACAAAACGGATGCCCTATCCTTCTATAGAATTGACGAATAAAAAAAGATTATAAAACGAACGAACACTCCGTACGTTTCGAAATATGAACTGCTATCAACTTCGTAAGTCTGTAAAGTTGCGATACAACAAGGTGGCGGTGGATTGATGGAAAAGCGGCGAGTCGTTTTACCGACCTTGAACTGCGATTCGATTGTTACTTTTAAAAGTGATCCTTAAAAATATGCACAAGCTTGAACTGAGCTGTGCTCATTGGCTCATTGGCAGTAGCTTCCTTACTTGAAACTCAAAGACAGGCGCGCACTGTAGCGAATAAAAAATCCATGAATGTGCAGCTAGAGGCGACTCAGTTAAAATCAGTGATTTCAATGGCCCTTACTATCGATAATCGTTACTACTGTTATTATTTTCATTGCATTTCAACTCACGGATGTTAAGCAGGACATCGTGTCAGACCTACAACAAGTAAGCGTTACTCTCGAAAATCGTTAATCTCGCTCATCTTTCCACTGTATTCTAACCCACGGATACTGAGAGAACATGTTGTCACACGCGTACCGAAAGGCTTTCGATAGAATTGTTACTATCGAAAACGACCATATCGTTTAGAGATTCTCTAATACGGAAAATCCAGGAGCTGCATATAACTAATAGTAATAATCATACAGTAATATAGCTTCCCCAATACCCGCGCCGGAACTTGCGACTTACATGTTCGTTCTCAAAAATCGAAGTCGGTCTTTACTCGATTGGTGACGTCACAGCTAAGCGATGTTCCATTGAGACCTTTAGTATGACATGCGCATCATCAATCCCACCTTTTGCCCTGCAACTGCGCATCTCAACTCAGATTTTTTAAAACAAACGTGGTAGCTCGTCCCGGCCCGGTGATAGGAAAAAGCACTGTGTGCGATGAGCGGGAGACGTCGATCAACAACTCGCCTAAATTGCCATGCTTGCTACGCTCGCAGGCAAACTTCAGGCTTTTTGATAACCGACGCGTTCTCCCACTTGTTGCACAATCTACTATTTTCGCAATTGCTTTTTACATTTTCTATAAAATATATTTCTGTTTAAAACGTGTGATGTTCCAGGGTCACCTATATATTGTTTAAGGGCATAATTAAAGCATGTATTTACTCACGTCACAGATAATACTTTTTCAGACAATAAATACATTGTATATTTTAGATTTCGAAGAAAAAACTGAAAAGAATATACGTTTCATGAAATAGAGTTTTCATATTTGTTGCAAAACTGATTGCGAAATTTTTTTCACTAGTAAAAGACGTTCCAACTGTAGAATTGGGGTACGAAAGAGACTCAACACGATGGGAAATTTAAACAAAGCTTGCCAGTTTTAGAAAAACATCCTTGAGTTATGACCAAATATACTTTACAGGGATTGCAATACGATACTTTGCGTGTCGACAATTTCATATGCAACTTTTTCGATTTTTAGTACACTCATGATTTAAGATCTGGTATGATGTTACTGATTTTATAGAAAATAACTTTTATTAAAAGTTCAAATTATATTGCGCTTGTTCAAGGCACAAGGACAACGGTTTTAACTTCTTGAAAAAAACGCTAAATTATGCGATTATTTATTAACGAAACTGGAGATAAAAATATTATTAAGAAATAATAAAGAAAAAAACCTTATACGTGTTTTTTTTTGCCACCTTACATAGGAGCACCTTAGTAGACACAAAATATTTGAAAGGTTGATGAAATTTTCTGTAACATACGTGTTTCACACATTGCTCTGTTCATTGACATTTCTTCTGAAAATGTAGACGTGGTTAATTAACTATGAATTAAAGGAAATTTTTTTATCTAATTATTTACTGAATTTTTTTAATCTTCATAAACAAATTCATAAGTCAAACTAGTATCTAATTTATTTCTCGTGTTTTGATGCATTCATGTACTAACTTTTTCTTTACGTTAAATAACAGTAACCATCAATCACAAGCTGAAACAAAACGACAAGAACTGTCTTAAAAAATTTTTACAAACGAATTTATTGTTTTTTGTTTCTGGTCTTTTTTAGATTTTTTTAGCGAAATGTAATTTCTAAAATAAAAATCAGTAATTTCGCCAAAAAGAGAATATTTAAGAAGCATTTTAATAAACCGTGATAATTAGGATGTTGAATGTCAATTTAGTATGTTAGAATATTATTATCTCAATTAAGAGTAATAAGTCTGCAAAAGGAAAAGATTTTTTCTCGCTCAAAACTGCAATATAATTGCACTTATTTATAACAATTGTTTTTGACAGGCAATATATTGTATCAAGATGAAATTTTTGAGATAAAAAAAAAATGATCTCGCAGTGAACGAATTTTTTTATATCTGTGCAGAATCTAATTATACGACAAAAAAAAGGTTAAAAATTTAAATTCTGGTATTTGAAACAAGGTTCCATGCATGTAGAATATTTTTAAATTTAAAAGATTAATCATGGTTCAAAATTTTTATTGCAGAACCTGTTTAATTACTGACCCATTTTTATTTGTATTACAACTACACACATACCTTGATGATTCGCATCTTCGTTACTCTTCCCAAAATTTTTAAGAAAGTCCCTTGTTTTGGGCGGCATACCTGATGATATTTCTTCGAAAAGGCAGAAAAGATTTATGAATTTGTAATGTTAAGATAGTGAAAGCGTAATTCGATTATTCCACTTTATTCTACCTAATTTCGTAAAGTCATTTCCGAATTTCCACATAAATAATGAAATCAGAGTTTATCAAATAGTTCTAAAAGATATCTAAACTTTTTCACTGTCAAAGTTGTAAATAGGTTACAAGATAAGTTACATAAGTTGTTCCTGAGCAATAAAGTATTCACAACTGAGTACATTCAACAAAATAAAAAAAATTATTTACACACTCAATCTGTGTTATCTTCAAAATAAGAGCAAAAATTTAAAATCCTTTTTGTAATTTATTGTTTTAAGAAACTGATTTAAACACCCGGCGAATAGCGGATACGTAAGAAACTGAATAAGATTAGCAAGTCCTAAAGTCCATTTAATGATTACACTTATGTGAGTATCAAAAAAATAATATCAATTAGAATAATATTAATTGTTTTTAAGAGTTAACATAGTATCTACATTTATGATTGTATAATAGATTTTTCATCGTATCAACTATAAAAAACTAAAAGTGCTTAATTTTTCACTTGCCAATAGAATTCAAAATAATAACCAAAGTTAAGACCTGAGTGTAATAATTCCTTGTTTTTGCAAAACTTTAGGAGAAACTGATAAACGCAGAATTTTGAGAACAACGTAACTAGTAGATATTCTGATACTTCGTATATGCATACCTTTCTGACATATTTAAGTTTTTCTTCTTTTGGAGTAAGAATTGCGTATATGTATAATTTTGGCATTCAATGACGTGGAAAATTTTAATTACTAGAACCAAATTTACTTCATGAAGTTTTAAGTATACGTTTATGATTATATTATTTTAGGTTAAAAAACTCAGTGAATACAATAATGTATGAAGTGTAGATGAATTAAAATATCTCGATGATAAATACTTATCAGGCAAGATTTTTAAGTCATTGAAGTCTATCCGAGGTTATAAGTTAGGTAAGGCTTTTTCTTAAAAAACATTAATGATGTGGCACGCTGTCTTTGAAAAGCAAAGAAATATTTTTCTTAATCCTTTTTGATAACATTTTAGCTACAAACTCCTCAATAGAGTGTAGAAAATTAATTTAAGAAATCTCTTTTCACCTTAAAATAAATTAAGAAGATTTAAAAATTCATTTCAAAATAAAAGAAAGCTACTATTTACTAACATTATCCTTCAAATTAAAAGTGCTTTTTAAACGAAATACTAGACAATTTTAACAAAAAATATATTTAATTTTTATCAAAAAGATGTATTTTTTAACCAAAAGACAAATATTTAACAAAAAACATGCACTATAGAATTAAGGAAAACGGCATAATTTAGTGATAGAGTACCGACCATAAACCTCATTTTTATTAGCGTAGGTGAGAGTAGTTGGTGGTAGATGACAGTATATGATATTAATTTAACGAGAAAAGGAACTTTTTACAAGATGTCTTCATATATATTACAGAAGGCTCTTCATATTATACGCAGCTAATTTTTATTTGCTAACTCCCACTGTTTCACCTTCTTCGCAATAATAATAATCGTGACATTTATTCCAGTAATCTCATCATCAAGTTTCTGATTTTTCATTTAATTTTGATTTATTTAAATTTTACTCAATACAGTCAGACTAAGGTCGTTTTTAATATTTATAAGTATTTATAATATATACTGTTTTAAATAATATATTTGTGAGTGTTTGTGCAACGTAAAAAGTTCACATTGAGAGTCAGAAACTGACCAATTATTCCGCTAAATCTGGGCCGAAGTTGGGCATAGGCATCTTGAAGACCTAAGCGTTATCTTTGAGTTATGATAACGTCATATGGACTTATTTACTTTATATTGATAACTGATAAAGAATTCGTCTGAATGCTCTTATTTTATTGAGGAAGAAATGTTTTAAGTAAAAATGTACTGTTGGATTTTTTAAATAAAAAATTTATCCCTGTGCTTTGAGATCTGTTGTTGCATCTGATGAGCAAAAATCTCGTATTTTTACCTTTGCGGAAATTCATATTTTATGAATATTTATTTCTCCTAATTACTCAGCAATCATGCAATATTTACTCATGTCCTTGCTCGACACTTAGAGACTGAGCTCTGCACTGTCTGTGATGTTCGTGTCAGCTGGTGTCGCAGATTCCATAATGAACAGGTTTTGATTCTCGAAATCAAGGAGTACTATGCAAGGTCTCGTGAGCACGATAAAAACAATTTTCGAGACTTAGTAGTTCCAACATATTCGGCACTTTTAATTTTCGTCCATGGACTTTATTTCCCTAAGAGCATTTAGCAGAACAGTATCAGGGCTAATATTGTTAAAGGGACAAAGCTAGTGATAAGGCACTCTTAGAGACACATTGTGTCTTTCGATGTAAGTTGTTCTAGCGTAAGTTGGACAAC
>JAUELO010452579.1:0-13061 GCA_032357855.1 Amphibolips quercusostensackenii | reverse complement strand
TGATGAAAAACTTTTAGACACTATTTCACCTTCTTTCATGATACCGGTGTAGTTTCCACCCACTGATAGGGGTAGTTTTCGGTTTCCAGGTAAACTTATGACAAACCCGCTTACACCAGGCATTGACGATTATTTTGAGCTTTGTTGCGTCAATTTACGTTTTTTTCTTCTAAAACTACGTTGGGCACAAAAAAGGCGTATTTTGGGATCCCTCCTTCTTTATAATCTGTCATTACTGACAGTAAGGTTTTACTACAAGTTTGGTTGTGAATATTCAAGGAGAGTTCATCTTGTGATAATGCTTCATATTCTCTCTTTTTTTAAGCATAATTGAAAGCATATCCAAAATTGTAAACTAATTTGAGGCTCATTATGAAATATCTTTTTCACATCCTCCAATGAGACTGTTTTGTTTGAAATTCAAATAACAGATTTAAGATCAGTTCGATCTGAAAGCATATTGCGTCCTACTATAACAATACACCTGTAGGTAGGGCAACGTGGTGATAATTAATTAAAGGTAATCATACAAGCTTCAAGTCTTTCTTAAAGTAGACCTATTGACATTGATTGTTGTGTCTATAATTAAAAAAAAAAAAACTATAACAGCATTACAATAAAGGGTTCTTATAATACAAGTACTCACGTGGATGTCTCTTTACTACAGTAGATAAAGTTTTTTTAGCAACTCGAATTTCACTTATCGATATACATAGCAATTTATTAAAATTTTTTATTTTTAAATATGTACTGATTTAAAAATGTCACTAAAAATAACTCATTAATGCTATTAAACTTGGTCTTATTTTCTTTTTTAATTCCATTTTTTAATTTAATATAGATCAGAGTATTCAAGATTTCATCTCATCGAAAAAGCATATAGTTGTACTAATAGCTTGTGCCTTTTTTAGTAAAACTTCTGAGATACACTAATAGGCTCAACATTTGATTAATTATAAAGACTAGATACATTAACGATTTTTATAGTTTAAAATTTTGTAAGCAATTTTTTTTTGAGATGATTGCAACCTTTGGTTTGTATAGCAAGCCTGGAGATAGACAACATGCAGTTGACGGGGCAAAGCGGGCGTGTAAGCGTAGAGACACGCGAGACACTGCGAGGGCGCATGACCAAGGCTCCCACTCTCGCGCAGAATGTTGGAGTAGGGAAACCAGCGCGGGCCTGAATTGAGAACGTGAAGCACGGATATACATACACTGGATACGAGATGGCTTGAAGCGAATTAAAAGAGGTTTTGGCATTTAGCGCGCGAACGGTTGCCAAGTGAAGTTTGTGAAAAGAGCGCGAAATTTCAAACATGTATCTTATGAGAAACAAAAGGAGCAGCATATTTTATTGCAATATACCTGAAAAAGATATGAAGAAAATAACTGAAAATAATAGAAGGTCAAGGTACGTATTATGAGGCAAATTTTGAGGGATTTTGAGATTTTTATTAATTTTGGAACTATAAAGGGTATTTTTGTGCAAAAGTGTTTGTTATAGGGAATAAATTTTTATATAGGTGGTTGAAAAAGAAGAAGTAAACTTGGTCAAAGTAAAGTGTAAATGAAATATTAGGCTAAGTCTCCTTTTCGTTTTTTTTCTTCTTTTATTGTACTTTTAATAATAACTCCATGTGTTTAGTTGAATATTCGTCTTTTTTGTAGACAGTTAATTCCCTTGGTTAAAAATGCGTATTTTTTATTAAGTCGGAAAAAGTTATAATTAAAACAGAAAAAAAGTTTATTTTTGTACAGTGTATTAATGAACACAAGTGACATTTGTACGCTGAAGTGTTAACATGGATAAATGTGTAGTTTGCTGGTAGTCTTTTAAGAAAGAAAATGTCACTTCACACAGGTAAGTAAACATAACCTGTATTCATAACCTCTGTTTAGGACTTTGGCCTGAAAATATTATTGGTAATTAGAAATTGATTAGAAATTAAATTTGTTATCAAAAACTCATATTTTTGGGTTCAAAATTGAGCTTTTTCAGTAGAAAATATATCTTTTTGGCCTACAGATTCAACTATTTGAGTAGAAAATTCGACTGTTTGGTTGATAATCACTTTTCTGTAGGAAATTTTATTTTTAGGTTAAAAACTAAACTGTTTTGTAGAAAATTAATCTGTTTGGCTTAAAAATCTGAAAATGGGTTAAAAAATTTATGCATTTGGTTGAAAATTAACTTTTTTGGTAAAAATTCATATTTTCGGTTTGAAAATTCAATACAAGTTGGTTAATTGTATGTAACAAGAGAAATAAATTTACCACATATAAATATGACTTTCATTATACTGTGTTGTATTACCAACACACACAAACATATATATATATATATATATAAAATCAAGTATGGTTCTAAAGTTTTAAACATTAAAAAATAATGTTCATTATCCAACCTCCAAACTCAGGAAAAGTGACTGACATTTATTCAAGTCAGAAAGCTTGATACGTACAATTTATTGTATAGTAAACCTTTTTTAAAAATGAACTGAAAAATAGGGTTTTCCATATTGACTGACACGTTTTCAACGCTTGCTCCAAGTGAATTTTCAATTCAAATCATAAATCTTGAACTCGAGTTCTCGATTTCAACCAAGCAGAGGGATTTTCAACTGCGAAGATTAATTTTCCGTAAAAAAGGAATTTTTCACAAAGTGCATAAATGTTACACCATACAATTCAATTTTCAAATAAAAAAGATCAATTATCAAGAAAATAGTTTAATTTTCATCTGAAAGACATATTCTTAACCAAAAATAGAATAACTACATTTCCTGTTAAAAAACTTTAAAACAAATTTTTTTTAATTTTCAAGAACAGTTGAGTCTTAAATTACAACAAAATTTTTTTTAATTACAGAGAAAACAAACTGTTTAATTTTTAGAAAAAATATGCATTTTTAACCAAGGGAATTAACTGTCTACAAAAAAGACGAATAATCAACCGAACACAGAGTTATTATTAAAAGTACAATAAAAATAAAAAAACGAAAAGCATACGTAGCCTAATATTTTATTTACACTTTGCTTTGACCAAGTTTACTTCTTCTTTTTCACACACCTTTATAAAAATTTATTCCCCATAACAAATACTTTCGCACAAAAAATACGCTTCATAGTTCCAAAATTAATAAAAATCTCAAAATCCCTCAAAATTTGCCGCATAATACGTACCTATACCTTCTTGTATTTTCAGTTATTTTTTTCATATCGTTATCAGGAATATTGCGATAAAATATGCTGCTCCTTTTGTTTCTTATAACATACATGTTCGAAATTTGGCGCTAGTTTCACAAACTTCACTTGGCAACCGTTCGCGCGCCAAATGCCAAAACCTTTTTCAATTCGCTTCAAACTCTCTGTAGCTGATGCATGGCTATCCCGTATCAAGAGTATATATATATATATATATATATATATATATATATATATATCAGTGGGGTGAAGTGCTGGAGATAAAGCCTTCAGTCAGCGCAGTGACTCGAACTTTGTCATGTAGAGGTACTGCGCTTGCGCTAGCTATGCGTAAGAGAAACACGGCGCGGCTTATTTCCAAGATAGTAGCAAAATGTCGCATCCTGTTCCTTTTAGCGTTCTAATGTAAGCGCAGTACGTCTACATGCCAAAGTTGGGTTTACTGAGTCATTGACTCTGCAGCGAGCTGTAAGCACCGAGGAACACAAATTGCTTGGAGTGGAATAAAGAGTTTACTCTCTATCTCTCACTTCGAGTCGTTTGCTTTATGTTTAAGTGTTTGTGGGCTAGTTAAGAGACATTCACTTTTCTGAGTTTGGCGAAATGAAAAATACGGAGACTTCAAGAATCCGAAGATAGATATTTCTATTTTCTGAAGCTTACGGTGATCCTGCTTCACTCGATACCGAGTTTACTGACAACTTTATCAAATGAAAGTGTCTACGAGGTGAAATAGAAGGTTTACCATTTATCTCTGATTTTAATTTCTTTCTGAAGATATATAAAAGACAAAATTTTTGCTCAATTGATTGCTGTGATTTAAAAGGGAGCATTCAATAAATGTATATTTTCTCCTCTTTGAAAAACTAAAGTCAACGAATCTGAATACTGAGACATATTTTAATAATTTTGGTATCTTATTTTCCTGCAGCTTGATTAAGCGCTTCATGTGAGGTAAGTCTAGATAACTTTTTCTCCGATTATTCAGACTAGTGATGCAGGGCATATTTAAAACGAATATGTTCTTTTCTTTAAAAAAAAAGCAGATGGATCAAAATATGATACTATTTCAATTTATTGGCGGCAATCTTTGGAAAGACGTTGTGCTATTTTTTTCTGCTTATCGCGTTTGGCTCATGCAAAAACCGATTTTGTACAAGTTAAGGGAGAAAACATGAAAAATATCACCTTGCGGAGACCTTGTCCTTAGTTTTATTGATTTAATTTTGTAGCATGACCTAAAAAAGTTGTAGCGAAAATCTAAAATATATGCCACACATTCTTTAAAGTTTTATTTTTAATAAGGTCTATAAATCTTTCAAAAATCTTCACGCTTTAGCAGTAACTCAACGCGCACACGCTTGTAAATTTTTTGTCATATCTTGGGAATTTGTCAAGAGTTTTTAAAATGTCATTTGCTTGAATTCAAGAGAAGGTTACAAAAATTACCTCTTGTCAATTTCAGTTCACTTCCACATCTGAGGAATTCTTGTCAATCACCACTCTTGCACACAAATTCACGATTGAATTTACGAGTTTAAACCAAGGTACGAAATTCAAGGTACGATATTTAGCAATGCAAAATTCAAAATACTTTCATATTTTTCAAAACTTCTCTGGTGGTAAATTCTCTTTACAATTTCAAAAATATCTATTATGTGTCATTCGACCTAGAATTTAGGAGCTTTATAACGGCTCACGGAAAAAGTTTCTTAATTCGTTTTTGAATGATAAATCACGTTTGAAAGTCAGTTGTGATTTTTAATAGTATTAGCGCTAGTCGGACCGTGGTTTTTTCAACCTAAAAACGTCTTGCAGAGACGCTATCTTTATTTAACTTGCCTGACATTTTATCTTAGCTAAAGAATAGTTTTGAGAAAGTTAAGAGAGAAAATATGACAATGGTCACCATGCAGATACGCTTTGCTTCTTTGCTTAACTCACGTATCTTTTAGGGCAAAAAATAGTTTTTCAAAAGCTTAGAGCAAAGACGTAAAAACAATCACTTTGAAGAGACGCTATCTTTTTTTGCTAGGCTGAAATATCATTTTAAATGAGTCATGATTTAGTACAAGTTAACACAGAAAACATGAAAATAATCACCTTCATAGAAGCTGCATTCTCTTTACTTGACGGACATGTCGTCTTGGGCACAGAAAAATTTTGTAGAAGTTTTGAGAGAGAATATAAAAACAATCGCCATGCAGAGAGGCGTTCTTCCTTTTGCCTAACTCACATGTCGTTTAGGTCAAAGAATAATTTTGTAAAAATTAAGAAAGGAAACATTAATAACAATCACCTCAGGCAGAAGCTGTCTTCCTTCTAATTCACTAATGTATTGTTAGGGATGAAGCATGATTTATTAGAAGCAAAGCATCACGTCCCATAAAACAACCCTCAAGAACTAAACCACACCGTACTAGAAATTTGCTACAAATGCGAGAACCTAGGTTTTAGCGGTGAGTTAAGATCGGACATGAAGCCAACATGGCGTCCTAAAAGCTATAATTTTACACTTCAAGATTAATTTTCCTGACAGCTACAAATCCGCGAACGTCAGCCTTATTGAGAACAAAAAAAAATTAGACATCTGGCCAAAAAAACGAACGGCCCTAAAAATGAAAGCTAAACAAAAGCGAATAAACCCAAATTTAACTGAACCCATGATAACATAGTTTATAAATTTCAGCAAAGAGTATGCATCTTATATGGATTTTTTCACAAGCTACTCTAAAAGTAATGATTTATGAATGGCGCTATAGCAGATTAAAAACTTAAGAGGGTCCTTATCTTCTACCCGCTACTCCAAAATTCAATCGACAAGCAAATCACATTGGCAGAACATGAGGTTTTGAGAGATTTCTAAGCGTTAGAAACCAATGAAGCGACCGTAACTCAACTTTGGCGGTGATTTAAGTCTACTTTATTTTAATGTTAAATTGTACTGTCGAAGAAAATATAAAAGGTAACAAAGAAGAACGCGACTGCTTCTAGGCACGTAGCTGCTGAACGAATGACAGCGTGGCTTGTAAATTGTCGAGCTTAACGTCTCGTACGCTTTGAGTGAGTCTCCACTGGTCGGCGCTGATTGGATGCTTGTTCGGTGCTGCTCGATCGTTGGTGGTGTCACACTTGTCTCACTCTCTAGCGAGCCGCCAAAACGAAAGAGCGTGCAAGGGCAGCTCAACGATAGGCTGTAACTTAGAGTAAAAATATCTATTTTCGGTAAATGAAAAGGAGCTCTTCCTCTTTGGAGCAAAAGTGTCCACATTGGCAAAGCACACAGCCAAATCTAATACGAGCAGACTTACTTTTCATCCTCATGAGTATTGAAGTGGGCTGAACTCTTGTTTCAGTCCCAAAGCGTCGAGGGCCCGTGTTAGGAGATTTGAGGACTTTCTTCCACATAAGGATTACTGGTGCAGACCAAGGTATTGCTTTTAGGTGACTAAGTTCATTCCCAAAGCCTAGGGACGAGAATCCGAAGGCATCCTTAGCTTTAGAGGCATCCAAAGTTTTCAGCGATGTTCCGGGACTATTGGAGACTGCAAGCGGACAGGCGTAAACTAGGTTCAAATGCGAATCTTGATTTTTAATTTTGAGAGTGACAGTGAGCAAACTCTAGTTCTCTGCAGGTCTTCAGAGTCCTAAAATCCCTCGTTCTTTTTCGTTGAAAAGAGCAGTAGGGCAAGATCATAAATATCAAAAAAGTGCCCTACAAATCAATCCTCAATTCTTAAAATTAACCTGAATATGCTCTAAGAGTGTCGTGTCACGTGTCAAAAGAACAGGTGTCGATTTAAATATTAAATAATATTTCAAATAATGATGCTAAACATTTTGTCGTGTTAAACAGTACATGCTACTAGCAAAGCGCGAGTTAGGGTAAATAGGAAACTCAGCGACTTGTTCGATATTGTGCAAGGTGTTAGGCAAGGATGCGTTATTTTCGCACAGATATTTACTATATTTATAGGCAAGTGTTTAAAAATGGCCCTCTTCGACGAAGAAGGTGTAGATCTCGGGACAGTAAGGTTACGTCGGTTAGCGTTCGATGATCATGAAGTTGTTATGGCAAAGTCAATCAAAGAATTGCAAAGAATGTTAAGTGAATTGAATATAAGCATGATGAACATGGACCTTAAAATCAATGTTAATAAAACAAAAATTATGGTGTTCAAAGGAAAAGGTAAGAAAGCAATATGCAAAATTGTCTTCAACGATGAGATAATTGAATATGTTGATAAGTACGTATACCTTAATAGCCTCTTTACAAATGACGCAAAATATGTTGGGAGCTGGATAGGCGCATAAAAAAGAGCAAATAGGTTATTGGTAAAGCAGGACTTATTACCAGAAGTAACAATATATCAGATAATGCTAAAAGGGCAATACCGAAATACAGCATTCTCTGTATTTATACAGACGGTGCTGTACGGTAGCGGGGCCTGGACCTACCAGGAGAATCATAAGTGTAATATTACCGCGATTCACATAAAATTCTTGAGCACGGGGCGCTGTGAAACGCTGAAGGACAAAGTAAGTAATGAGATAATTCTCAAAAAATGCAGGGTGAAGGAAACACAAGTTGAAATATGTGAAAGAAATGTGTTAGGATAGTTTGGGCATGTTCAGAGAATGAAAGATGAACGACTGACGAAGTAAGTGTATTATAAGAGTGTATAATAAGAAGGTGTGGATGAGACCCTTATTCGAAGAGACATAAGAAGTTATACAAAAACACAAGAGCTTGCATGAGAAAATGTATAGACATGAAAAAAGCAAAAGAGGTGTGCCAAAACAGAAAAGTGTGGCGACAAATAGTTTATAAGATCCTGATAGATAGTCTCATAAAAGTAGTGCGTCGATTTTTCTTCCCATTTGACCCCGCTAGTTTCTAGTTACACAAGACCGTGGTCGGCAAGCCGGAGGACCCGTACACTTAAGTACACCGTACCAAATGGTCATTGGTCGACGGGACACCTACATTTCAGAGACTACCCAACTCGATACTGATACTGCAGTACGACAGCCCGGTTACACGCCCTGCTCCCAAACCGGGAGTTTTACGGGCACCTGCGTAACCGGGGGAGATCACCAGATGTCCAACTGGTGCTCCTTGTCAGGAGATCATGCCAGCGCATTCCCTCCTCGAAACCATTGCCCGTGCGAAGCCAACTCCACGTGAGCTGGCCGCTGGCAGCCTGATACCAGCGGTGGGCTGCTTGCTCACCCCACACTACCCATGCAGATATCAAGGTTCCGTCTTTACCACGATTTCGTGGATCGATCTCAAACTGCTTGTATCCGGACCATTCAGGACGATATGGGTGGATCAGCTAAAGTAGGCAGTGTCGCCACTCACTGAAGTTCCGAAGAACCCTTTTACCCTTTTTACACTTTTACAGAAAAGTGTGGCGACAAATAGTTTATAAGAAATGGAAGAATGAGAGTGCTAGTGGAGTGAATGACCCTTGAAACCAAATACCTTGGATACCAATGGGCCCAACTAGAAGCTTGACATGATGAATTTGTGAGGCTCTCCACTTAGGGTGATTGCTAGAGAGGTTGATCAGCAACCAGGGTCGGAGCATTGTTGCGGAGCAAACGTGTCATTTGGATAAACAATACGGAAATTCTAGAATAATCTATAAAATTTATACCCTCCTAACCCCAGCTACTTTCTTCCTCATCGAGTGTGTCATGCCTACCCCGAAAGGAAGATGGCTTAATGGTATAATAATAACAATATTTTTTTGCATTGTGGTGTTTTTATTTAGAATTCGTCTGATTTCGCTAAAATCCTCTCAGTTCTGTTCAGAATATTAATTAATTTAAAAGAAAATAGTTATAAGCAATAACAATAATTTACAAAATTTAGTATCTTTCTGACCACTACATCTCAACATGATTTTTTAAAAATGTATTTTGGTCCACTAAACACGAAAATCGCACACAGAAATTTTCCTATGAAAGCATTTCTGAGATATTTCGAGATATTTCAATTTTCAGAGTTGTTCCGACGTTTATGAGTATATCTCGAATTTTAATTGATTGGTTTCCCTAAGCGAGCACTCGAATTGAAGGCGACTGAATCTTCTACAACTTTCTAATGTCAAGTTATAAGATCAGCCCAGTAGTTTAGATGCTAGTGATTTCAATTAGATGAATAAATTTGCGATTTCTATTCTTCTGGTGACGATATGTGAATTTTTGACCTCGATTTTCTTCAAAGAATACAACTTCTCCAATTGCTAGCATCTTAACTACTGAGCTAATCTGTATACTCTGGGATAGAAAGTTGCAGAGGATTCAGTTGCCTTCAATCTGTGTGCCTTTTTAGGAAAATCAGTTACTGCCAATTTGAAATATATTAAAAAGCGTTAGAACAGCTCTAAAAATTCAAATATCTGAATAACGCTTTTATAAAAATAATTTTTGAGTCTGATTTTCATCTTTAGTGAGACAAAATACATAAAAAATCATATTGAGATATGGTGGGCAAAATCTAGCATTAATAATTTAGAAAATAGTTATAAAAAATAATGATTTGTTTGAATAATTTTTTTTTGCTAAATTGAATTAATTATTAACTCACTTTGAATGAACAGCAGACTGATAGTTAAAAATTTAATAAATAACTGCAACATTCTAGCATTATTCAAATTGAATATTATTAACGAAAATAATAAATGGGTTAAAAATTAAATTTGTCAACTCTAATCATTAACTTACCTTACTCTAATCAAAAATTGGACAAAAAGTGTCCTCTACACTCATAAAAATAAGTTGTAGTTCCGAATAGCCCTTATATTCGACTTTTTTGAAACTCTGTTTAAGTATTTTGACGCGCTCATAATGAAAATGATAGTAAAAATTGCCGCAAATTTGACTCTCATAGTAAAAAACATGAAAATCTTATGAAAATCATGGGTGTTCACGTTTATCTCGAGAACGATTTAAAATTAAAAAAAAAAAATAAGTCAACAAAATTTGTAGACTTAGTCAAAATGCATCTTTTATGTTTCAACTATAATTTTTTGTGCGAGTGAAAGTTTTCGAGATATTTCATGATAAAGATAAAAATTTTATGCCTAGCCCCTGCCGAAAATGTATTTATTTTATTTTTACCTTTCAGCTTCTCATGTGGGGCGAATAGACGTGCGAAAGCAATAATTGGTCACCGGAATACTTACGTTCTTGGTAGGGGCCAGGTACAAAATTTTCATTTTTATCATTAAATATCTCGAAAACTTTAACTTGTACGAAAAAATAAAATCAAACATCAAATGTATATTTTTACTACGTCTACAACTTTATTAAAAATTATCTTGTTTTTTATTTTTAATGGTTCTTGAGGTAAACGTAGAAACCTATTTACAAACTAAAATTGTTTGCATAACTTATATTTGCTTAAACATTTACGACTATTCATAGAAAACGATTTAGTTTTTTAAAATATTAAAATAAGGCCAAGAGTCATAAAGAGTTTGTTTTTTCACTACGATTTCATTTTATAAAAATAACATTCAATTCAATCGGTATGAAATTATTTATTGATTTTTTTTCTGAATTATCCCGCATATTGCTAAGTTTGTACTCTGATAGCTGAAAGTGATGTTTTTCATCCATTATTTAATTTTTTATGACCAAAGCAAAATAATTGTTTTGAGTTAGATTAATCATCTACAAAGTAAAGTTGTAATATCTGAATGACGTCTTTATTCAATAACAAGTGAAAAAATTAACCAAATCAAAAACTGAAATTTTACACGTCTTTTTAAATAAAAGCTACCAGTGAATTATAAATAATGGTCTGAAGGTGCAAACCTTTGATAAATGATTTAAACAAAACAGCGGTCTTCCTGATAACGAATGATTGTCCGCCTAAACGTAAAAAAATTACCTTTTCATAAGTTAGTTAAAAAATTACATAAACAAATAAAAATTGTTTGAGCATTGGAAATTAACTAAAAAGTAGTTAAAAACATTTCAGCTGTCAAATAAAAATAATATATAGAAAGGAAAGGAAAAACAGAGTTTATATGTATCAATTTGGAACAAAATTTGCTAATTTCTATTTCTTAGTGCATTTTAAAGCTTCAAAATTTTGCAAAAATCATTTATTGGAAACCGCTCAACAAATTCTTATAATCTTTTTTGCAAGTAACGTATAAAACCAGAAACGTGAATCTCATTTTTCTGCAAATAAAAATTTTCTTTAACTTATATGCCACCGAACGTTTAAGGCACGTTCTAATATCACTGGTCAACAAAATGTGACCGATGTGCTTATGTAATGAGACATGTCATTTTTAGAGTAGTTTTTTGTGCCGAATCCGAATCTGGCCTCCATTTCTCTGCAGCACGTCAGGTTTTCGAAATTTTTTAGATCAAAATTTTTTTTTAAATAAAAAATCAGAAGACAGAATGTTTTGAAAAAATTTTTCAAAGAAAATTATTATATGATTTTCATGCATTTTTTAATGCCAAATCCAACGGCGTACTTGATTCTGTGATATCTAATACGGTTGCCGAGATAATCTAGAAAAAATGAGGAAAAACATGAAAAAAGTGGTTTTACAAAACTTTTACAGAACTCTTCGTGTTTCAATGCCAGAGAAACTCTAAAAAATTAGAGTTCAGGCTATCACCGTTCAAAATATACATCGCAGAAAATTTGTCTCTTTCTACAGAGTTGCCAATTTGACGGCTTACACATACTTAAAGCAAATTATTGAACTGTATCTAGTATTTCATTGTACAAAAATCTTTAATATCTTAAAATTTCACATTATTTACGCAGTTTATCATTTTCTTAGTGTTAACAGTATTTAATTTTTTGGATTCTTGAGCAGGTCTTAATCACGCAGGCGTCACACGGGCGCTGTACACTTGATACATAGGATTGGTGGGGGGGAAGTGTACAAAGCGCATGCGCTACTCCCCTCTGCTATAGTGCAAGCGCAATTTCCACCTACTATGTCTCATGCAACAGCTCTGAGCTCTCCTGCGTATCGTGCTCTGTGCTGTTTTGATTTTATGCTAGAGCTTTGCGAGGTCACATGTATGCTACTTAAACTCTAGGACTAGAACTCATTCCTATTGAACCCTAATTCATAAGCGCTGATTGCGAGCTATCATTAGACACTCATTCTGCAATAACTGCAAAATAAAAAGTAGTTGCAAAAATAATTTTAGAAGCTTCTGCTACGCTTGCAGTGTTTTTGTCCCACAAAAACAGAGACAAAAACATTTTCGTGCAATGCGAGGAGGTTACGAGCTGGCTACTCATCGAAATGCAATGACTACATAATTTACCCTGATGTTTCTTTTATAATAAAAGCTGAGTCTGACCGTAAAGAGTATTTTCCAGGATTCCACAAAACACAAAGCAAAAAAAATCAATTATTCTAATAAAAATCAAACTATGGAACATAAGCCGACCAGAAACTTGACACAATTATTTGATCGAAAAGAACTGAATTATTTAATAAGAGAACTAAATTTATCTGAAAATCAGACTGAAATCTCAGTCTTTAAGGTCAAATAACAAAATTTGCTTGAAATAGAAGGTAAAATCTCTTATTATCATAATCGAGAGAAAGATTAAACTCTATTTTTTCTAGCCAAGATAGTCTCATCTATTGCAACGATGTAGATCGACTAATGAAGGCCATTGGTCATGAATATCAACCAGATAATTGGTGTTTATTCATTGATTCGAACAAATACAATTTAAAAGCTCTTTTCTTGCACAACGGAAACGAATATCCATCAATACCTGTTGCTCATGCCACCAATATGGAAAAGTGCTATGATGTCATGAAACCTATACTTGACAAAATAGATTAC
>JAUELO010452552.1:0-13063 GCA_032357855.1 Amphibolips quercusostensackenii | reverse complement strand
TGAATAGAATTTTTAAATTTCAAAAAAAAGTGTTTTCAAAAATTTTCAAAATGTGCTCACTTTTTGAATTTTCATCCAAAATAGCTGGTTAACAAACTTGTTCTTTTGATTCAAGTTTTAAACAACTGTGTTAAATCTCAATCCAATCAGATAATTTTTCTTAAAGTTATCGTGCCTACAGACTACAGACCGACAGACAGACAGATAGACACCTTCGCAAAAATGGTTTTTTCTGACTCATGGCGTCTCAAAACGTGGACATTTGATGAAAACCGGCAAAGCCAAATTTCACGTAAAATCAATACCTTCTCATTACAATGAGAATGTAAAAAATGTGCCATAGCATTCACAAATGTAAAATGGTTGAATTAGCAGTAGAAGTATCGTATGAAGATCGTATGATACATTTACGAGAAAGCAAAATTTAAGTTTAAGAAATCCGCAGAATATTTCAGCTGCAAGAAAGAGCGTGTTACCTAATAGAGTCAAAGAAGATCTATTTAAAAGATTCAAGGTGTGCTATCATAAACTGTTATCGAGGGGGTTGAATGGTGTAATATTAATTATCTTTTAACTCAAGTGATAATTGATACACCTTCGGTACTGTAACCTCAATTTTACGCAACAAACAGCATATATGTTTGGCGCCAGACCTTTCATGGCTCAAAACAACAAAATCACAATAAATCGGTAAAATCTCGAAAGCAACTACAAACTCAGTATTCTAACTCTTAAATTCTAAGCTCGTTAGGCAAACAACATTATTAGGGTTACGATGTACCGGAATGAGAACATAGATTTACGTCAAACTACCTAAGGTCCCACGTGAGAAAATTTGGTAGAAGGCGTGGTTTTGCATTGATAGGGTCTTCTTACTCGTGAATTATAACACAGCGAATCATATAGCAAGTAACTAGGTTTCCATTTAATTAAACAGATGTTAACGATTGGTGGAACATGAATTGGTCAAAGCTCAAAATTACACATTTAGTTAATTTTAACAATTTTAGCCTGACATTTTTAAATATTTTTAGATTTCACAGCAAAATGACACATTTTTAGTAAAACAGATTACAATTTGGCTTATTAAAACAAAACATAACAAGTTGGAATTTACAAACTAATCGCTTTGACATATCAGTATTTCATAATTCCATAGAACTTACGTTAAAACCTAGCTCAACAGTGCATTTTTCGCTGGGTTGGGAATTATGGCAACTATTCACAAATATTAGGGGATGAAGCAAACAACTAATTTTTCCGTTAATGAAAACATGCCACAGATCAAAGGGATAATAATAGTTAGGTGTAGGTAAAAACTTATAAATTTTTAGGGGTAAAGTGGGAGCACAACAATTTAAAAAAAGTCGGGCAGTGGGGTAAACGAGTGAAAAATACATAAAAAACATGATATGGTAAATTGCACATGAATCAGATAATAGAAATCTACAAAATCAGATTACAATAAAATAAAAGACTTACTCAAATGACACTTCGTCGAACTCTACAGATTCAGTCCTAGAAAACCTTGTGGCCACAAGGAAAACTTAACCTCAAAAACTTCAAAATTCTCTTTAAAGCAACAACGACATATTTAGGGTTTTTGGCTGTAAGGTTTAACAAAACTGAGTAGAGTAAAATAGACTTACCAGCTGATTCGCAGAGTACAAATAGGTCCTTTTGTTTTCCCTGGAGAGTGTCCGGTGACCTGGCCTGAGCTCGGGATACTAGAGTGTGTCCTGAGGTGTAAAAACCGGGGAGTGCACTAATAAGACTGAACTTGCTTGCGAATTAATAACCCTTTGCTAACCTACGTCACATCCGTCTTGCTCCTCTATGATTGGTCAGAATTCGGCTACTCCCGCAACGTCGTGTAGACAGAAGAAGAACTAAAGCAAGGTCGTACGAAGTAAAACGTTACAGATGTTTTTGGTTTTAATATTTAGATTACTGTCGTGCCTCGCCTTGTATAAATAAACTTGAACCTCCATTTTTACTCTCCGAAAACATCCTTTGATCTTTTACAATCAAACGGTCTCATCTATAACAATCCAAAATGATGTGAAAGATGTGAACTCCGAAAAAGGGCTAACATGTTGAAACAATAGAAACTCGGAACGAATCAGCAGTAAGAAATTAGATTATAAGGTAGAGCGAATCAAATCATAGAGCATCAAGTAACCTCCGAGGTGTCGCAGGCAATATAATTTATGATATTGATGGATTTTTTTAAACTTAAATTATACCGTGAAACGTGTCTTGTGGGTTGCAAATTGCAACATCACAATGAAACCATGGTTTTCGAAATCAATGAGAGTGGTTTGTGCCTGGTAAAAAAATCTAGGAAAATTGCAATACGAAAGGGGGCAAAAGAGGAGAAAACATCACAATAGTAGTTTGTGAAAACGCTGGAGCAACAGTCCTGCTTCCATCTACTTTTATATCCACAGGAAAGTCTTTAAGTCAGCTTTGACAAAAGGTGCAATGGATAGCACTATTTTTGCTTACGCAGGAAAAAGCTTGATTGTATGCTAAATTTTTTAAAACGGTTTAACAGATTTCTGAGACTTATCTCACCTATGCGACCAGCAGCTCTCTTTCTTAAAAAACATTTTTGCACATAATTCTTGCAACCTTAAAGAAAGCTTACATATAATCGAAATGACAACCAAGTGATCTGCTTTTATCCACATATCATACATTTTATGCGACCTTTAGATAAAGAATTTTGTGGACCACTATAAGCTGCTTTTCAGAAAATAGTAACGACTCTTATTCGAAAAATAAGCGCGAAACTTTAAATACAGATGATTTTTGCAAAGTTTTGACGCCCTCTTGGATAGTTGATGCAACGGCTCTTACTATGATTACTGCATTTAGACTGCAATGGAATCTAGCTCTATAAGCCAAAAGCCGTAAAACTTCCAAAAGATTTAGAAGATCCACTGATGAACGAAGACTTACGTGTTTTCGGAGAAACAGTAATTCAGATAGGACCTTTAACTTCTTCTTTAGCTATTGATACAAATTTTCTTAGTGATAAGGTAACAAAAAAAAGACCTTTATCTCTCGCCCAAGGAATTTAGAGTTCAGGAGAAAGCGATCGTCCTCCGATATGTAAAGTAGAAGTGAGTTCGCAAGAGCTAGAGATATCACCCGTTCTAGCAGCAGTTATGCACTTCTTAACTCCAAGAGAATGTTCTCGTCCAAAAATTAAAAAATAACTGCAACTAAAATGTTGACCTCACAAGAATTTATGTCTAAAATAGATAAGTCTGAAAAGATAAAGAAGCAATAAATTAACAAAACAGAATTGAAGAAGCCGAGACAAGAGGGCCAATTAGAAAGTAAGAGATCGAAGAAAAAAAAAATTTGAATGAAAAGAAATTTGAAAAAAAGGAAAGCTTAAAATCAAAGAAACTTAAAGAAGAGGAAATCTTAAAGAAAATAAAGTTACAAAGGATTAACGATTTAAAAAAAAGGAAAAGTGCAAAATATTCATCGACCTTAATTCATGAAGAAGAACTTAAATCGGAAAGTATTTTTGTAACTAAAAAAAGGTTCAGCCTTCAAAAGGAAATATTATATAAATTGCGAATATGAATGTAAAGGAGATTGATGTGAATTGAAAATCAAAGGAATCGATTGAAATAATTTTAATCAGCAAGACTGAAAGTTTAATGAAAAGAAGTCGAAGCGCTACTAAAGTGAGTAGCGTAAAAAGAACGGTCACAGAAGATAAAGATAACCAAATCTGATCTATTTGCACAAAATTATTTCATAAAGATTTTCGTGTAGCTAAAACCTGGGTTCAATGTATCAACTGCTTGAAATGGTATCACCATGCATGCTAAGAACTGAAAAACAATGTTAAATGAAACAAAATCTAATGTTTCAAAGGTCTATATATTTTTCGATCTTAAAAACCTTGGAAAATCAAATGAAAATATTTTGCCAAAAATGATAATTTATTTATCATGTGAATAATACGTGCGTATAAATGATATTCTGTTAAATAAATGTTTTTCTAAATTTCACTACTCAAACTTATATCAAACTTACCTCCTAACCAGGGTCTAAGTGTGAATCAAAATCATACCTTTATATGAAATGTTTCATACTTTAAAAATAAATTGTGCAAATCAGGACTTTGTGTTTTTGAAGCTAAAATATCACCTTGATGTTTTCTATGAGTGAAATTCATTTTGGATTAGAATTGTATTTTTCAATAAGTAGTTTTTAAAATCTGATCCGCATTAGGTTTTCTCGCCCTATAGAAAAATTTAGAAAATTTTTTTGGATAATCGGAAAAATATTGGAATAAAATTTGCAAAATTTTACATCTAGATGATACTTTGTTAATATTGTTAACGATAAAAGTCTTTAACGAATTCCAATTACAGAAAAGTTTTTTCTGAAAATATTTCTCAAATCGAGATTTAAGTCTATGCAGGAAGTGTAATTTCATCAAAAACTGTTTGCTTTCAGATTACTTTTCTTAGTTTGATTAAGGATTTGTAAGAACGAATGAAATGCTGATGTAAATTTCTCATGTCACCATGATGCACAAATAATTTGTTTACGATTTGTGCTTTGGAAGGAGAAAATTGAAATACCTGAATAGTATATGACATGCATCAAATATCAAAATATTTATAAGCAACGTTGTGCTGCAAATTCTGCGTTAATTAGTAAGTAAGTATTTTTGAAGTGTATTTTATAACCAACTAACAAGAACATTCTTTTACCACATTCCTTGTATTATTAAAATTAATGTCTTTAGTTTTATTAATTAAAAATCAATCCTTAATGTCTAGAATTTTTCTTAATTTGAATAAATGCGAACTTAAAAAGTAATTAGTGAAATAAATCTCTAAATTGAATTATTTTGAATTTAACTAGTATTCTCGGATAAGACTGTAATAACAATTTTGTTATTACACATTTTATTGCAACTTTTGTCTCTTTTCCATCAATTTAATTTGCTTATTTCCAATATTATTTCTCACGATTTGACCAAAAAATGCATTCTAACGTAAAGTGGCTCTACGAAAATCCGTAGGTATAAATCTATTTTAAATTTGCAATTTTTCATCATTCATCTGTTCTCGTATCTTGAATCGATTTTGCAAAAATTTGGTTTTTTATTGATATTGTTATTTTTAGAAATAAAACAAAAACTACGCATTCTATGAGAAATGATTTCTCACAAATTTGTAGCCCTTTTTTAAATAAACAAATTTTTTCTTTTTCTTTTTTTCGTTGCTTGTGATGTTTGTCAAAAAATTTAATTTCGTTATTTTATTGCTGTTTTTAACGAATAAAACAAAAACTACGCGTCATATTAAAAATTTAATTAAACCAAATTTGTAGATATTTTTCGTGTGATAAATTTTGGTAAAATTATCGTTTGTGGTATCGTGCATAGTTTGACCGCAAACTAGAATAGTTAATTTTTCATTATTGTGCAATCAAAATTAAAAATTTTAATTTTTCAAGAAAATTTGAAAATTCGTCATCATAGTTTTATAGAATTTTCAAAATGTAAGATTTTTTTGTGCCTTTTTTTCATATCGTGCGTTATTCAGCTTAGAATGTTCATTTTCGTTTTTTTTTTGGATTTTGAAGATGCTAAACTTCAAAAAAATTTTTTAAAAAATAAAGTCATTAGAATTAATTGTTTGCTGTGTTGAGTACTACTTACAACCAAACATAGAATTTTTTAATATTAAAAAAATGTGGTCTTAAAAATTTTCAAAATGTGCTAACTTTTTTAATTTTTATCCAAAATAACTGGCTAACGAATATAAACTTAAATTTAAGACTCTTGAAGAGTATACCAAAGGCTAATCCAATTTGTTAATTATTTTAAAAGTAATTGTGCGAGCAAACTGAAAATCTACTCATCCACAGACATATCGATAGACATACAAACAGATTCATTCTTAAAAACCTGTTTTCCGGCTTCAGGGGGTCACAAAACATTAGCATTTGACAACAAGAAGAAAGGGGGGGGGGGGTTACATTTCACACAAATCTAATATCTTATCTAATGAGAACGTAAAAAAACACGCGTTCTTTTAAAAAGTTATCGATAAAAATTTGTAGATCTTTCTTAAATACACATTTTTGACAATTCATCTTTTTTTTTATCTTGTATAGTTTAACCGCGAAATGGATTTTTTTTATTATTTTTTTTTTATTTTGTGTGCCGTTAAAATTTCAATTTTTGATTTTTCGAGCAAATTAAAAAATTTATTATGATAATCTTGTACGGTAAGCCATGAAATTATGAATAATAATTTTCTAAATATCAACGCTATAAGCGTGTTTTATAGTGTCCCATGAAAACATCATAAGTCAAAAATTGGGTTTTGACAGTTTTTGGAGCTTATTATTTTTGTTTGCGGTTTTAAATATACAAGTTGTTTCTTATGCATAAAATACTAATTTCTATTAATTATTTTATGTAAAAATGAATTATCAAGGCAATCATAAACGAAATTTAACAAAAATAAATGTCTAAATTATTTATCATTATTTATAATAGTATTTTTTTTTTAATAATCCTGGAAAGTTGCAGGTTTTTGTTTTTTATTTTCCACTTATGTTTTGTTTTTTCATAGGACGAAACTAGTAATTATTTATATTTGATAAACATAATTGTATGAACAATCTAATATTTTTAATAATTTTCTTTTTTAAATAATGGTTAAAAATTGAGATTCTTTTTGCAATTTTTTTCTTTTTGGCTGCTCTTCTCTCGTTGTGTGTTTATACTCGTAATTAAATCAACCAACTATAATAGTTCTAGAAAATTACTATTGCTTATAACTATCGTTTTTTATATCAGTGCTAGGTAATTGCGGTTATTTCTGAAATTTTTAGGATTTTGGATTATCTTGTTTAAAGAGATGATGATTGGTTTAAGTTAAAAAATGTATGTTAAACAATTTGTTATGGCTTACAACTATATTGTCTCAGAGTAATTTTAGAGTTTTAGGATTTTTCTAAAATTTATGTTTGTATTTGCACGATCTATATAGAAAATTCAAAACACATGTCAAATATTTGTTTTATTTTAAAAAAATTTGTTTATAGAAAAAGTTTAAAAACTTATATTCTATATTATTTATTTATTATTTGGGCATAATTGAAAAGCCAAAGCAAAGTTAAAAATTTCAGAAAAAAGTTTCCCAATTTAGCATTTATCTAAAAGAAGATAGTTATGAACAATATTAAAGTGTTTGCATTCAGATGTCAAAGACCTGTGTGAGGAATGGGCAAAAATTTAAATATTTATGAAAAAACTGCAACTTTTTAGTATTATTATAAAAGAAGATAGTTATAAGAAATAATAAGACTGGTCAACAAAACGTGACCTATGTGCTCATGGAATAAGACATGTCATATTTAGAGTAGTTATTTGTGCTGCATCCGGATATTTTCTGCGGCACGTTATGTTTGCGAGATTTTTCAGATTAAAGTTTTGTTTAAAAAATCGCAAATCAGAAAATAGAATGTTGTAAAAAAATTTTTTTAATTAAAATCAATATATGATTTCGATGTATTTTTTTATGCCTAATCTAACGGTGGACTTTTTTTGTGATATCTTTATACGGTCGACAAGATAATATAAAAAACTGAAAAAAAACACTAAAAGAAATTGGTTTTACAAAAGACTGCATATCTAGCTAAATAATTGTTCGAAAGATACATGACAGAGAAGTTGTCTCTTTCTACGGAATTGCCAATTTGACGGCTTACATGTGCTTGAAGCGAATCATTGAACTGCGTGTTTAAAATATCTATTCTTCATGTTGTTAGCTCCTGTTAGAAAATGATGATCAATTGCTGCTTGTGATCAGTAACTATTACTCATGCATGCTCGACAATGCTGAGCATTTGGTTCATTAGTCATGAGATTCCAACAGTAGTCTGCTGAAGCGTTTACACTCCACTTACCTTTTTACCTTTTCTTGATTGTAGCGATATCTCAATGAAATCTTTTACCATGTTCATTTCTAACTGCTCCCGTATTTTCTGGGAACAAGTCTAAGCGAGAGTGCATCATGTAAATTTTCAGTGACATGTTCACCTTCATTTCCTGAAAGTTTTCGAACATCGTATCGATCAAGTATTTGTAGTTTCTAAAACTTCCTGTTTCATAAGAAATTGTCTATAACAGCTTTACTGAAAAACATGTTTGTCTCTCATGTCCAGTCAAAAATTTTTTCAAAATCACCATGTAGCATCAGTTGTCGGATTTGTGGTCCATAAAAAACTCCCTCTTCAATTATTGAGTCGCTAAGCATAGGGCATTTCCTGTTCAAAAACAGAAGAAGTGCTTCTTAGTTTTTATTGATTGCTTTAACGTAATTTTTCACGATCCCGAGCTTTATAAGTAATCCTGGTAGAAAGATCTTTTGGGGATCAACTAGTGGTTTATGAGAAACGTTCATCCTTCCAGGTTCTAACGTCTGTAGCGCTGACCAAACTTTAACATTGTAATATTTGTCTCATTTTTTGCTGTCCCAGGTGCATAAAAAGCACCAATATTTTGTGTAACCAGATTGCAATCCAAAGAAAATTCCTATTACATTCGAATCACCACAGATGAATCATTTATATAGCTCGTAATCTATTTTGTCAAGAAAAACAGTTTTCAAACTAAAAGAGTTTTTTCGGGTTTCAATCGTGTAAATAACTACGAATCTTGCCGACGTTTCCTAAACGTTGCAGTTCACTTCATCAGGGCTGACCTAAAACTGAAGTTTCAAGTTATGTTGTTCTTATATATATGCTCTCTACGATGCCTGTGATTAGCCAGAGCGCTCCATTATAAAGGCTGGTTGAACCTGATTAGCCAAACAAGTCTTTTTAAAAAAACCAGGAAAACGGAAAGCCAGATAGGATTGGTGTTATATTTGCTGTCCCTATTGATTTTATCAGGGTGTTTTAAGATTTCAATTGCTTCTCTGTGTTTTTTTGGGGAAATATTACATGTTTTTGCGATGTTGGTAGTTTTGTCAAATAAAATGCTATGTCCTGTTTCAATATGATGCTCAGCTAGTGCTAATTGCGTGAAATGTTTCAGCCTGACTTTACTTTCATGCTCGTTTACACGTTGGCTCACCGCTCTTCCGTTTTCTCCAATATAGACTTTGCCACAAGAGCAAGGGATTGTATATACTTCCGGATCACTGAGATGTTCGTTTTTATCTTGAGGGATGTTTAGAAGTTGTCCTATTTTCGCAGGTGGTTTAAATATGGTTTAGATGATGTTTTTGTTGAGAATTTTTTTCTATGTGTTCTGTGATACCTTGGATGTAGGGTAGGATGGTGGTCGTTTTTCTGTCTGTTTCTTCAGTTGGTTGTGTTGACTTGTTATTTCGAGTGTATTTTTTTATTGCTTTGTCAATTTGTTTGTTTGTCTAATCGTTCTGTATTAGGATTAGCTTAACGTTTTGTAAATCCTTTTGATTTTTAAGTTTAATTGAGACAGTCTTTAATTTGAGGAGATAAGATCGGAGGAGAAGTTTTCAAAGAATTTATTAATATCGATTGTATCCAAGATTGGTACTTTCGTAAAGAGAGACACTACGTCGATACTAGCTAGAATATCTTGGGGTTAAATGTAAATCTGTTGTATCTTTTTGATAAATTCAAAAGAGTTTTAGACGTGTGTGAAACTTGATGGTAACTAGGGAGTAGAACTGGATGGTTTAACGCCTGAATCCATAAAAGGATGCAGCTTGGTGTTAACCAAACCGTTGATCTTATTATTCAACAAATCCTTATCTAGTAAAGTAGTTCTAAAACGCTGGAACATTTCTACAATAAATTCAATTCAGAAATCTGGACCGAAACAAAATGTGAACAATTACAAACTAATTTCCATTTAAAATATCGTGGCAAAAATACTAGATGAATATGTTGTGGATAGGCTCAGAGACTCCTTCAAGATTGAATTCATAGCAGAGCAGCATGGTTTCTATTCCATAGAATCCTGTTTACAATTCTTTTTTGGCTAGCGAGAAAGCTTTAGATTTCCCACCTTTAAAACCTTGAGATTGAAAAGCAAACAATTGACAAGGAAAGTCCAATAATTGTTGAATAACTTAAATCACTGAAAAATTAGTTTTTTTTACAAATTGACTTAGATGAAATAAATGTATGATTTCTCTAACTTTTCTATTAGTAAAATGCTTATATATGACTATTTTATTGTTCAAACATAGAATTAGGTACTTTGAATAGATAGCGTTTTATCTACTGTAGAATTTTCTTTGTAACTCTTTGTTGTTTAGCGGACATATACGAAAGACGACCCTACATTAGATGAGAAACGTACAATAGATAATAATTCATTATAAGCAAAGATATAAGTAAAATAATAAATACTTATTTTAATATATTAACACAAATATTGTCCTCAGTATACATTTAATGAAATTATATATTTTATCTATATTAGTATTTGAAATAAATAATTATCTACTGTAGGTTTATTATCTACGGCATAATGGTTTCCCCTTCTTTGAAGGATCAATTAATTAATAATAATCTTGACAGTTATTGCTGAGTAGTTCAAACTAACAAAGCTACAAATAAGGATTATATTACAAAATTTAAATTTGCCCTTTAATAACTCTAAGAAAAATTGACCATCTAAAACTCGTCATTATTAGTTTAGTTTGCGTCAGTGACTATTATTAAGGAATTTTTCTTCATACTTACCGTTTAAATATAGCGCTAAGTCTAGTATTGCAGAATTTTTCGTAATGTTATCTATGAACCAGCTAAAAGTGATTTTTTGAGAACTTGTACACAAATCGAAAACAAAGTGCAGTATCGCTCCTTGAAAAGAAAACGCATATCTTTCAATATTTCGCCCCTCCCCGTAGAAAAGCGACATACTGAATTTTTTTTCAAAATTAATTAATTATTGTTTTTAGCTTCTTAGTTCTTATTCCCAAAAGCAAATGTAATCACGATTCATGTTACAAAAAAATTGGAATTTAATTCCAATAAAAGCATTACTTAGAAAAAATAAAAGCTTTATGTATTAATGGTTTCGTTAAGCTAAAAAATTCAACCACAACAAAGTATAATATTCTTTAAACGAAATTAAATTTTTGGTTGCATATAACAAAATACTACTTCTCATTCAAAAGACATTTCTTGGAACAAATTGTATCTTTAATTTTAATTTAAAAAATAGTTAAGATTTAAATCAAATAAATCAATTTAAAATAAAATTTTGTTTTAGTTTGGAAAAACTGAAAATACAAGTATTTCAAAAACTCTAATTTGTAGCCCTTTTCGCGTACTAAATTACAACCCCGGGACCGCTTTCGCATTACTTGGTCAACTATCTAATTATTTGCTTCAAATACGGAAATAGGAATCACTTTATGTTGCCACATTCTCCCTTTTCTTTTCTTTTTTTTTTTGCACGGAGGAAACTTTCCATGAAAATGTCCACTGCATCCAAATTCCGCAGATCTTGCAGCATTAACACCACAATGTTTTCCAGGGTCATTCTTTCACCGATTGGTGTCTCCAATGCTCTTCTAAAATCGATCCATCTGTCGCATTCGAAAAACGTGCGTTTTGCATCGTACTTTTTGTCAGGGTAGTAATCACATTGTGGACTGCTCTTTTTATTTCTTCGATGAAGATACCGGTTTAATGACCTTGCCCCGTCAAGAATTGTGTAAGGTAAAAATTTACCACCCCATGTGCCCCATTTATCCATTCCTTGACTCCTAAAATTGGTTTGGCGGTCTATCTACTGACATCACTGCTCTTTGCTCTCTCTCTCTTTACAAATTGCCATTGTGCTTTTTCTCACTTGCTTTCTGACTCCCCGCTTATCTTTCTTATCTCTTTTTTTATATATTTGTTTTCGCTCCTACCCCAGGAGATCCGAAGGAATGATCCCAGGTACCGTCACTACTGCTAATCCAAAGATCGTTCTGTAAGCACATGCCACTCACAGAGCTCCTCTTCTTTGAACTGAAGCAATTTTTTACGTTTCTTTTTGACCTTTAATGCACCTGCCCATATGGCAGCTCCATACAACAAAATGGAGTGGAGTACACTCATGAGCGATCTCCGCTTGTTGCTTCAGCTTTGCATCCATGAGTATTCCTATATACTTCAACCTCCTAACGGGTACGGCTTCCTATTCATCAATCTCGGCTTGAAACGGTACATCAAAACGGTCAGCCAGCTAGTCACCAGTTTGCCTCAAGACATGACGAACTTTCCATCTAGCATCTTCTGTATCCCTTGCAGTTATGACTGCAGCGAAATCGTCAGCCAAGCCTACGAGCTTTGTATCCTTAGTGAAAAATAAGGTTAGGATGTGATCATAAACCACATTCCAAAGATACGGTCTAAGAGTCGATTCTTGTACCATACCCTCAGTGACCTCCTTGCTTTGGGACGTTCTGTTGTATCAGGTATAAACTAACTGTCACTTAGATTGTCGTCAATGAGTCTCGGCAAAAGTTGCGGGACCGCAAATTGTTCATTTAAGGCTTTCAGGATATCTTTCCGCCTTACAGGATTGAACGCGTTTTTTACATCGAATGTTACTAGAACGCCTACTCTTATAGTGTTATAGCTTCCTGCCCACGCCTTTTTTGTCGCGTTGAGAACCTCTTTTATGGCTCCCACCATAGACCTCTTCTTACTTAAGCCATTAAGCTCCTCAGCCAGGTCTCCAACTGTTTTTATAGATGCTCGTAATCGAGCTTGTATAAGATTCTCCAATACTTTCCCTGCTATGTCAAGTATGCACAGTGGACGATAAAAAGACGAGGTTATTGGTGGACCCTTGGCTCTTATCAAGCAGCACCAGCCGCTGGATCTTCCACCTTGCGCTAAACACTGCAGCACTTAGGCATGCGTTGAACATGTTTAAAAGGAGATATGTGTATTCCTTGACTATGGCCTTGATGACTTCATTGAGGATGACATCCAGACCAGGCGCCTTTTTATTGCCTAGTGTAACTACTGCCTCACTCAATTCTTTTACTGTGAAAGCTAAGAC
>JAUELO010452523.1:0-13063 GCA_032357855.1 Amphibolips quercusostensackenii | reverse complement strand
AAATGCGTTTTTTCGTAGAAAATTAATCACCTTAGTTGAAAATTAAAATATTTTGTTAAGATTTTATTGTTTTATTATTGTTGAGAATTCATATTTTTTCTTCTAAAAATTATATTGTTCCATTTTCTACCAAAAATTGATCTTTTTAGTTGAAAATTTAACAATTTGGTGGGATATATATATAAATTTGTGAGAAATTTGTCTTTTTTGATAGAAAAATAATATTCTAAGTGGAAAATATAACGTTTTTTGTTGAAAATTAATTTTATTTTGGTACGAAATCAATTTTTTTGTTAAAAATTATTCTGTTCAAGTTCAGGATTCAAGTATTTTGTTAAAATTTTGTTTCTTTAGTTACATTCAACTATTTTTGATTAAAAATTACAATATATTTTTGTTGAAATGAAAAATCCCTGACATTTTTCTTTGAAAATCATCTTTGTAGGTTCAAAATTTGGTTTTTGCTTTTTTGTTAAAAATAAATTTTTTAATCTGAAAGTTCAACTATTTGGTAGAAAATTTAACTGTTTTGCACAAGAATCATTTTCCTCCATTAATAATTTTTTTATTAAATTAAAATTTACTAATTGCATTTTTTGTTAATAATTGGTCTATTTTAGATAAAATATTCAACTATTAAATTGAAAATTGATACAATTTTTTTAAAAATCGTCTTTTTCAGTAGAAAATTAATCTACTTCGTTGAAAGTTTAACTATTTAGTTAAAAGTCTATGTTTTTTGTTGAGAATTTGTATTTTTGTCAGAAAATATAATTCTTGCCAAATTCAACTTTTTAGTTGAAAATTTTACTATTTGGTTGAAAATTCGTCTGTTTCGCACAAAAGCAAATTTTTTTAATTCGAAAATTCAACATTTTAAAACACACTTTTTTTCTTTTTTGACTGAAAATCTTTCTTGGGTGGAAATTCATATGTTTTGTAAAAAAAATTGTTTTTTTACTGAAATTTAGTTTTTTTTAATTAAATTATACTTATTCCATTTTTGATTTAAAGTTGATATTGTTTATTTAAGAATTGAACTATTCGGTAGAAAATTTATGTAGTTTGTTCAAAATTCATTTTTTTGATAGAAAACTAATCTTTTGGCTTAAAAATTCAAAATTTTGGTCAAAAATGATTGTATTTTATTTAAAATTTGTTTTTTGGTAGAGAATCAATCTTCATAGTAGAAAATGCAACTATTTAATTAAATGTTTCTATATTTGGTTGAAAATTCGTCATTTTTTGTAGGAAATTAATCTTTTTGGTTAAAAATTGATATTTTTTGTTGAAAACTTAAAACTTGAAAATTCAACATTTTGGATGAAATTTCTTTCTTTTTTGACTAAAAAAATTTTCTTGGTTAAAATTTGAATAAATCTCTTACGGCTGAGGATTGAACTATTTTGTTGAAAATTCGTCTTTTTGGTTCAATTCAAATATTTTTGATTTGAAATGGAAATATTTTCTTGCTTAAAAATTAAAATGCTTTGTTTAATCATAAAAAAACAGTTAGATCCCCCCCTCCTATCTCTAAATTGCATGACAAAATTTTGGGATGACCACTAAATAAATTCACGAATGAAAATTCGTTAGATAGGGGAAGGGGAATCAAATCTTACGGATCTTAACGATGGCAATAATTTCATAAACAAATGTTTACAGACAAAATTTATTTGCAAGAAAAATATTTTTGTTAAAATTCGCTGGAATCGGTATAATTTGAAATCGACACTTTATTTTAAAATTAGGCGAAAATTCCACTCGAAATTGATGTAAATTAAATGATTGTTTGAAAATATTATCAAAAAATAATTTTATTAAAATTCAGTGATTTTGGTACTATTTTTTGTTAACAATATAATTGTTAAAATCAATAAGTATTTTTGTACAAAATGTTAATCGAAATTACAAGATATGAATCTTTATCACACTTTTGTTTCTGAATAATAAAATTAGGCAGGCATAAGCAAGATTCAATAAAATTAATTATTTTCTGCAAGTAAATGTTGGATTTTTTGTTTAATTTGTATTATAATGTATTAAAAATACTAATAATTCTTGATAAATAACATTCTATATGTATCTATAAACTTATCACATAAAGCGCATTTGAAAAAAATGTACGCCTACAAATATAAATTCAACATTTAACATTTAAGAATGAACACAAATGACTAAAAAAGATTTTGAATATTCAAGAATACTTTAGTTGAAATATATTCTATAGAATATATTTAATACCTTTTTTTAACGCATCCTCAAGTAAAATTCTTCTATCACTTATATTTTTTATAGCGAATAGTATTTAAAAGATCAGTACTTACATTTGTCCGACAACTTTTTTTTATTATGATATAAAATTATTTTGTTCCTAAATTTAATAAGTGATCACTCTGTTTAATTCACAGGAGGAGAATGATGCATTTTTTGATGCTATAGAACACCGAGGTTAATATTTTCCACCACGGGAAGAAATTCAAGAACCAATCTGTGTCGTTAATCAAATAAAGGTACTCAATTTCTTGTAAATGTGATATAAATTCAATATAAAATCATTAATTCCAGGTCTAAGTGAGCCCTTCACATTAAATTATGAGATAATAACCGCATAAATCTGATTACAAAAATATTTTTCAGAAATTTGACTTTACTAGATTATTATACGCGAGCTCACACGCGCGCCAACTTTTCCATTGCTCTTTTTCATTTACCCAATATTAGAATAATTTTTTTTTTTATTTTTATTTTTCTACTGCATAAATTCTTGCTGAAATTAGATTCTGGTAGAATGTACTCAGTGAATCCATGTAACGTAGAATTATTTCATTTACGATTACTTTTGTTATCAGTAAAGGGCGAGACATCATTTGAAGATTTTAAGTGCACAAATTGACCAACGTAATGATTTCAAAAACAACTATTAATAATAATTTATATAATTATAAGTTTAAATGGTGCAAATTTATTCATGAAAATGTAATTTATTGACAATCTTTTCAACTAATTTCAGAAAATGTGAATTTTAATAGAATCTGTTAGTAATTAGTTAATCAGTTCACAACATAAAAAGCATCAAACAATTATTTTCCTTGAAGCATTCAAATAATCTTTACATTATGTATTTTTAAAAATTAAATTGTATTTCTATACGTTTAATTTACTAATAAACTTTTGAACTGATTAGAACAAAATTAAAATATACGTAGATGTAACTTTGAAAATTAAATTCAGATACTTATTTAACAACATCACAGACATTTAAAAAAATTATATAATTGTGATAGAGGTTTTTTAAACAAAAAATGAACTTTAATTATATAAATAACATCTAATACTGAACTAAGTAACCTTAAAGTAAATCATAAATTTATGTTACTTAAAAGAGAAAAATTACAATTTTGTCATGTAATTTAATGTTGAAAAAAATATTAATCAGTCCATAATTAATTAATCAGTTTACGACATTTAAAGCCTGAAGTAATTATTTTCAATCAAACATTCAAATAATTTTTACTTCATACAGAATTTTTTCAAGTTGAAATTTCATTCCTGAAAATTTGAATTATGAATGAGCTTTTATACTAATTATCGAAAAAATTATAACATATGTACATATAATTTAAAAGATTAAATTCAGATTCTTATTTTACAACATCACAAACATTTGGAAAAATTATATAATTGTAACATATATATTATAAATATAACAAATATAATTGCATAATTGTAGCATTTTAAATAAAAAATAAACTTTTATCATACAAATAATAGCCAATATCCAATTACATGATCTTAAAAAACAAAATCTATTTATGTTACTTGATTGAAAATAATCAAAATTCAATCTTTACTTGATTGAATATTGTGCAGAAAATTAATCAGTCAATTATTAATCAGCTTAAAAGGTAAATTAGTTAAATTAGTTAAAAAGGAACTTTTATTTCTGAAAATTTGATTTATTTATAGCCTTTTAACTAATTCCACAAAATTTTAGTTTTAATAGAATGAGTTAATAATTAATTAATTAATGTACAGCATGAAAAACATCAAACAATTATATTTATTAAAGCATTTAAATAATTTTTACATTTTATGTATTTTTCATTAAAATTAAATTTCTATATATATTTAATCCATTAATAACCTTTAAAACTAATACGAAAATAAAATATATGTAAATATAATTTTGGATATTGAATTCAGAAACTTATTTGACAACATCATAAGCATTTTAAAAAATATATAATTGCAATAGAGGTATCCTAAAGAAAAAGGAAAATTTTATTATGAAAATAATAGCCAATATTCAATTACAATACTTTGGAGTAAATAATCAATTTGTATTACATAATTGAAAAACAACTTAAATTAAATTTTTCATAATCTAATATTTTCAACAACAATTATTCGACAATAATAAATTAAAGAGCTTATTAAAATATTCATAAACTTTCAACTAATACAATACAACATAACAAACATTTGAAAAATTATATAATTGTAATTGATATATTTAAAAAAAAAATACAATTTAATTTTGAAAATAATAGCCAATAATCAATTACATTATCTTGAAGTAAATAATCAATTTATGTTACTTAATTAAAAAATAATTTAAATTTAATCTTATTGTAATTTAATATTTTGAACAAAATTAATTAACTCATAATAAATTAAACAGATTACAAGATAAAAACATCAAACTATTATTTTCATTGAAACATTTGAATAATGTTTACGTTATATTATTTTTTATTTGAAATTTCATTTATTCTATACATTGAATTTATTAATTACCTTGTTTTATACTAATCCTAGAAAAAAATTGAAACATATGTACATATAATTTTATTAATTAAATTCAGATAAGCATTTCATATCACAAACATTTAAAAAAATCATATAATTGTCATAAAAGTATTTTTAATAAAAAATAAGCTTTTATTACATAAATTATAGACAATATTCAATCACATAACCTTGAAGTTAATAATCAATATACGATACTTAACTAAAAATAATCAAAATTCAAATTTATGTAAATTAATTTTGTGAAAAAATTAATCAACTAATAATGAAATAATTAATTCACAGAATAAGAAATGTTATACTATAATTTTCATTAAAACATTTAAATAATTTTTACTTTATATATTTTTTTAAATTCAAACTTTTTTTTTGGAAATTTTATTCACTAATAACTTTTTAAACTATTTCCACAGAATAAAAGTTTTAATAGAATCAATTGATTATTCATTCATCAGGTCACTCAGCTTACAACATTAAAAGCATTTAACATTTATTTTTATTCAAAGATTAAAATAATGTTTACAATATTTTTTGCATTCGAAATTTCATTTCTATACATTTAATGTATTAATTACCTTTAAAATTAATTTTTTTTTAAATTGAAATATATTTACATATTAATTATTCAGTTTACAACATAAAAAGCAATTAACAGTTATTTTCATTAGAACATTCAAATAATTTTTACTTTATAACAGTCATTTAACAACATCACAAGCACTTTTAAGAAATGTGATTGTCATAAAGGTATTTTAAAGAAAAAATAACGTTTTATTATACAAATAATAGTAAATGTTCAATTACATAACTTTAATTTGAGGAATCAATTTATGTTACTGAATTTAACACAATTTAAATTCAATGCGTAAGTAATTTAATTTTTTTTATAAAAATTAATTAGTCAACAGTTAATTAATTAGTTCACAACATAAAAAGCAATTTAATATTGTTTGCATTGAAACATTTAAATAATTTTTACTTGATAATTTTCCTAAAAATTTGAAGAATTGATAATCTTTTAAACTAACTCCACAAAAACCTCAAACATATTTACAGATTATATGATTTTGAAGATTGAATTCAGGTAATCATTTCACAACATCAAAAACATTTTAAAAATTATATTGCTGGAATAACATAACTTTGAAGTTAATAATAAATTAATGTTACTTAATTAAAGAATTTTAAACTTTAATCTTTTTATGTATTTTATTATTGTAAAAATCGAACATTTTAATGAATAATTCACGTATTTTGTCGAAAATGTGCCTTTTTTAGTTGGAAATTCATTAATATTGATACAAAGTCATTCTTTAAAGTTGAAAATTAACTTTTTGGTTGGAAATTTAACTTTTTGTAAAAAAGTCTAAAGCTTAGTTAAAAACGAACTTTTTTGGTGCGACTTGAAAAGTTTGGGTTAAAAATTCAACAGTTTTGTAGAAAATTCGTCTTTTCGACTTAAAAGATTAACAATTTGGTTCAAATTTTTTATTTTTCTCGGCTAAATATTATTTATTGTTAAAAAATCCAAATCTTTTGTTTGAATTTATTTTTTAGAAGAAATTTCATATTTTTGTTGAAAAATGCAACCATGTGGTCGGAAATTATTTACTTAGGTTGAGCATTCAAGAATTTTTTTTAAAATTCGCCTTGTGGTAGAAAATCATATTTTTTTGGTCGCAAATTTAAACTACTTGGTTTAAAGTTAAACAGCTTTGTTAAAAAGGGAGTCATCGTGACTCAGGTGGTAAAGTGATTGTCCTATGTTCCAACACTTTAGCCTTGGCAGCCACGCTGGCGCGGGTTCGATTCCCAAAGCAGGAAGCGAGGCTGGATGTACTTTCAGAAAGCTTCGCTTCTGTCCCTTGTTAGACTACCCTACAGATACCCCACAGTTTATAATTAACCGTATAGTACAGTCGCTAATGACCCTGGCAGTTGATGCGAGTATAAACATTCAATTAATAAAAAAAAAACTTTGTTAAAAATTATTTCTTCAATGAAAGGTTGGTTATCATTTGTTAAAAATTTAACAATTTTTAAAACTCATCTACTTGACACAAACTTAAGCTACTTTGTTTAAATTTTATTTTCCTGGTTGAAGTTTTATGATTTTCGTTGCATTTCCATCCCATTGGTTGAGAATTAAACTCTGCTATTTATAGTTAAAAATCGATTTTTTTTTTTGTTAAAAATTAAATGCTTTATTGAATAATTCATCTTCATAAATGAAAAGTTGACTATTTTGTTAAAAACTCATTTTTTGTTAAAAATTAATCTTTTTAGTTAAAAATTTAATTATTTGGTAGATAATTGATGTATTTCCTTAAAAAATTATCTATTTGGTTAAAAAGTCATTTTTTTAATTCATCATTTTGTGTTGAGACTTATTCTTTTCAGTTAAAAAGTCGACTGTTATATTTTTCGTTGAGAATTTATGTTATTCATGTAAGAATTGTATAATTTGGTTAAAAATTTAATAATATTTTTAGAAAGTTATCCTTTTTGGTTGAACAATGACTTAAGTCTTAATCTTAATTTTAAGAATCTTAATTTGGTTAAAAATTAGCTGTTATGGTTGAAGATACAACTATGTTGTTGAAAATTCGTCTTTTGGTAGAAATTAATTTTGTTGGTTAAAAATTCATCTTTTTGGTAGAAAATAGAACTATTACATTTATGTTTAAAAATTGATATTTTTTAGTCAAAATTTATATTTTCTAGTTAAAAATTTATGTATTTAGGTGAAAATTCACTTCTTTCGTTGAAAATTCAACTACACGGTAGAAAGTTAAACTACTTATTTTTAAAATTCATTTCTTTGTTTAATAATAATTTATTTGCGTTAAGCTCTAATTATTTTCTTGAATTTTTTTTTTGCAAATGATTTTTTTGTAACTCAAAATGATTTTTTTGTAACTGAAAATGATTTTTTTTGCAACTAAATATTTAACTATTTTATTTTTGGTTGAAATTCTTTTTCAAGTTGAATACTCAACTATTTGGCTCATCTTTTTTAGTAGAAATTTCATCTTTTTTATTAAAAGTGTAACTGTCTTGGCGAAAATTATTTAAATTGCTTGAGAATTGAAACATTTTCTTAAATATTTATCTTGTGGTAGAAAATCTTTTTTTTTTGGTTGAAAATTAAACTACTTGGATGAAAGTTAAAATAATTTATTCAAAATTTATTCCTTTAGTGGGAGATTTATCTCTTTATTAAAAATGTAAATGTTTGTTGTAATTTCTTTTGTTAATTTATTATGCTAACTGTAAATTTAACTATGGTCCATTTTTAGTTCAAAGTTGATCTTTTTGGTTAAATGTTTATCTTTTTTGGTTGAAAATTCTACTACATGGCAAGAAGAATAACTGCTTTCTTAGTTCTTTTTTTGTTGAAGATTTATCTTTTTGGTTAAAAATGTCACTATCTGTTAAAAAGTTATTTCTTTTTTTAACATTATTTTTTTAACTGAAATTTGACTTTTTATTTTTTGGCCCGAAATTGATTTTTTTCTCTTCTTTTGAAGTTTCTTGAAATCTCTACAAATCCTTTGAAATATTATAAAATTTTCTAGAATTTATTAAAATCTCTAAAGGTTTTTTGAGATATTTTGAAATTTTTGAAATGTTTTGAAATTCCTTGAATTCTCTAAATATCCCTTCAAATGCTTGGAAACCCGCTAACCCGGCTAGGCGGCAGCAGTTCGGCTCAGTGGCAGGAGTTCGACTCAGTAAGGAGAAGCCGCGTAGTGGGGGTACCGTACGCAGGTAGCTGAGGCCGAATTGACCATCGCCTGGATTATAAAAATGTCCATTCCTAATTAAATTCGAAATTATGTTTTACTTTGTCAAACACATCATGGGAAAGACATAACAATGGATTACATTTTGCTATTTTGCTAGTTATTGATAGTAGAATTAGGCAGGGTGGCCGAAAACTTCATTTTCAAAATTTCCTGATTTTTCCTGAATTAATTTTTCATTTTCCCTAACTATTCATATTCAAATACTAGCATTTTAGTCTTGTAATATTTTTAAAAGAGAATCTTCTACAAACAAAAAAAATACAAGATTTTAGATGCGAATTGAAAAACTTTAAATTTATTTATTCATTTTAAGGAAAATAACTGACTTTGCTACCATCAAAGATGACTTTTTAATGAAATACTTGATTTTTCAACAAAGAATTTGAATCTTCAAACTGAAAAGATAAATTACCAAAAAAAAAGTATGATAGTTGATATTTTAACCCAAAAAGATAAATCTTCATCCAAAAAAGAAAAAATGAATTTTAAAACCAAAATGATAAATTTTCAACAAATAAAGATTTTTCAGTTATGAAATAAAAAAAAAGTTTATCTAAATTGTTAAACCTTTAAGACAAAAAATCAATTTGCTGTACAAGAATTGAATTTTTAATTAGAAGATATGAATTTTTAGCAAAAAAAAAATATTTTTAACAAAACAGTTCAATTTCCAAACAAAAAGATAAAACTTTATTTAAAAAAATTAATTTTCATATAATTAGTTTAAATTTTACCCACGCAATTGAATTTTCAATACAAAAAGTTCAATTTTCAAGAAAATAGTTCAACTTTTATTCAAAGAGATGCATTTTTAACTAAATATATGAATCTTCAACAAGAAAATGATTTCTCAATAAAGCTGTACAACCAAAATGTTTAAAGAAAATAGTTGAACCCTCAGGCAAAGAAGATTGAATTTCAACCAACAGTTGCATTTTTATCCAAAAATGATGAAATTTCTACTAAAACAGATGAATTTTTAATTTAACCCTCAAACGGCACACTAGTGCGAATTCGCACCAGCAAAAATTTCAAAGCGCTGATATTCTTTCTAGAACTATTTTCATGGTCTTTCTCCGCTACGTTAAATATGTCCATACCCCCACCAAAACACCACGCATAAGCAGATATTCATTCGCCTGCGAGCAGCCGAGTAAGTCGCTATAAAATTTTCAAGTGGTGAAAATTCGCACTAGTGTGCCATTAGAAGGAGCTAAGTCGTGTTTTATGAAAAATTTGAAAACGTTGTTTCTGTGCCTGAAACACGATCTTCAATAAAATGGTAAGTTACTTTGTCCATAACTATGTCTATAAATAAAAATAAATATTATAAACAATAATAAATGACATTTTATGTGTCGGTTAAAATATTACATGAAAAGCACAAATTTTACATTTACTCACTATTGTTAAACTCTAACTTGATATGATAATATTTTTTCAACAATCTTTTTGCGAAAATACAAGAGCAAAATGTGCTCTTCGCGATACCGATGCGAAAGGTCGAACGCGAAGAAATGCCCGAATTGCGTTCGCAGAATGTGAGATGATCACAGGGCTCCTGTCTGCGTTGACTGCAGTGGTTTTCATGAGTAATGTTCGATGACGTTTGTAATATGAGTAATATTTTTACATTAAAATATTGTTAATTTTTTCCTAAAACATAAGCAATAAAACTTTGTTCTTTTCTCTAAATATTCGATGTACTTCTACTCTTTTCTAACGCTCCCTCACATCGTACATCACCGCTCTGACACAGGTCACTGATGAATCTTTTTACCAATCACCTACTTGGAGAGCTTCACAAAGTTATTATAAAATAAATATTTTCAAAATTTTACATTAAAAACACTATTTTACAATAATAAACTCGTATACTACAAAAATAACAATGTGTGCTGTCCTTTACTTGTGATGTACTTCATACGAAAATACCGAAAATCCGACACGTCGGGAAAAATACTTAATATAATTATGTCGCATTGGCATATTTTTCTCATGAAAAAACATCTATTTAGATAAAGAATCGCGTTAGTTTCATTCAAATACCTTCAATTCTACAAAAATTAAAATTTGTAAAAATGTCTATTTCTCAATAACACCTTTTTTTAATAAGAATTTTTTGATAACTTAATGTAATTTTCACTAAACTTGAGCTGTCTTAACAGATTATGTAAACAATTTTACGCCAGGATCATATATACTCATACGTATATTCTGAACAATATTTACATTTTCAAATCTACAGATAAAATCACAAAATCCCAATTCGCACTAGTGTGCCGTTCACGTATGCAGGGTTGAAGTGTGCCGTTTGTAGGTTCAAATTTAACCTTATCTGTTTGTATTTGACTTATAGAAGTTTTTTGACGTCTTGAAATTCGGTATGAGCAGTAAAATATGTTTCATACGCTTGGCTAGTCGTTCTAAAATTGAGCGAAGAAATGTCCGTACCCTTTTCAGACCCGCCGATTTTTTGAGACGACTGAACGCATCCTTAATATACAATATCTTCATAAAATACAATAAAAAAAAGAAATTTTGGATGATTCGTATTCTTTGTTTATATTTGTATCGTGTAACCGTTCGCGTATTGTGTGAGTATTCTTTTTCTATTTCTTTTAAGTCCGCATATGCACGACTCATTCTGCCTTGGTATATAAATTCCCCACAATACGGATTGACATAGTCAGGGAGCAGTATCAAATGTTGAAGAGCTTAAGTCGGTACCTTCTACTCGTTTTTTCTCTAGCGTCTACTTCTGTACTTCGTGCAAAGACTATTTCCATTAGCAATTATCAATTTATCGTTACAGATTAACTGCCTTATTTTGTCTTTTTATGTATGACAAACAATCACTTCACATTAAGCAGTAGCAGAACGATGTTCTTTCAATGTGGCATAAGCTAAAAAAGACCTGCGTTGCCTGCTACTATTGGAACTGCGGGTAGTTTGCGAATCGGGGACACTGTATAATTCACAGCTTGTTCTGAACGATTTTTATTTGAGCGACGCCTAACGATTTGTTGACCAGGATTGACTGCGGGATCTCTATTAAATTGAAGGTTATCATGGTTACTTATGTATCCTAGCTTCATACGCCTAGTTTTACTTCCCTTTGGCATTCTTCGTAGTCCTTGCGCATCTTTTTTATCTTTCCGCATAGGTTGCATGTGTTTGAAAACTTTCGTGAAATTTTTTTCACAAAAAGGAAACCGTTTTTCCTGGTTTATTTTAGATCGTCACAAGATGTTACAAACTGATTTTATCCATTTCTAGCGCTTTTCCCTTTTTTCCAGGATTATTTCTAAATCCTTTCTTCTAAGACGCACTAAAGAACCATTTTGAGACTTACGAATCGTTTTTTTAATCTTCGGACACATTTCACTGTTTTTGAATGTGCAAATATTTCTGCTTGAAACGTAGTCTGAATCACAGTTAGTAACCGATTCTGAACAGAAATATGTTTCGTATATAGGATGTGCCAACATTGATGGATACCGAATACACAGTTAAAATTTTACGTAAAAAAATAAGGAAAAAAAGGATATTGTGCAGTTAAGCAGAAAATAAAGGTTAAAAGTGCCTCTTTTTCCACGTTACACACGATACTATTTAAAACATCCGTGATAAAAAAGTGCGACTTTGACATGCCTGTGAAGCGAGCGCAAGGTCTCCAATTTCACAGAAATAAAAAAAATCGTGACGCATGTGCAGTACACTATTTAAAGTTTTTCTCCCTTTGGAAAAAATATTTTTACTTCCAAAGGGTGAAAACTCAACGAATTGCAAACATGACGAGTTTTTCCTTCATTGTCCTGAAATCGGCTATTTTGCGCCAATTCTACAGGCATTCAAAGTCGCCCTTTTTATGCAGAAATTATAAAAAGGAACTCTTTACGACCCTTTCGAAAGTTATATAAGTAGAACAAAAAATTTATCCAGCGATTTTCGCATGCTTCACATTTTCCTAATGTAAAAAAACAAACCAGGAGCTATAAAGTGCGATTAAACAGACAGGCAGATGATAAAAATATTTTCTTGCTCCAAAACGCAGTGGAAAGCAGTGATCTTACTCGATCCTATTCAGTTTCCATTCTGCACAAATCTAACTGATTTTATCCAGTCTGGTCCCGTCATATCCGGATGAAATCATATTTTGTCACGAACTTCATTTTTTTCCCTTGTAATCAAACATTTTCTCTTCTCCTCGGCTTGCATACTCGCCTTTAGCCGAAGCGCACCTACGACCCATAAGCGAGCCTTTGGCTCCTTGTGCTACTTTTGCGCTCGTATGAATCACCTATATTGCAAAATTACAATACAAATAACTATTCTCTAATACTCTAGTGCTCGTCAATACTCATATCAGATTGCAATCCACCAGCAAAAACAGTGTTGCATCAAGGAGCGATAAACCGAAAACGGGTCCACGGATGGTA
>JAUELO010452507.1:0-13064 GCA_032357855.1 Amphibolips quercusostensackenii | reverse complement strand
TAAATTTTAACAAAATATATAAATTTTTTACAAAAAAGATGAAGTCTCCACAAAGAAGATTAATTTTTTAACAAAAATTACGAATTTCCAAAAAAGTACATCAATTTTCAACACAATTGTTGAATTTTCAATTTTAAAAAAGGATTTATCTACAAAACAGTTAAAATATCAACCTTAAAATATAATTTGTCAACAAAAAGTTAATTTCCTACTAAACAGTTGAATTTTCATAAAATATTTGAATTTTCAATCAAATAGTTAAATATTTTACAACAAATTCTTGAATTTTTAATCCAAAAAGACGAATTTTCTAAAAATCAGTAAAATTTTTAAACCAAAAGTATGAATTTTCAACTAAAAGATGAATCTTCTAAAAGAAATGAATATTTTAAAAAGTAGTATAAATTTAAACAAAATAGTGAATTTTGTAAAACAAAAACAGACGAATTTGTAACAAAATAATTAAATCATCAACCTAAAGATTAATTTTTAACCAAACAGTTGCATTTTTAACCAAAAAAGATCAATTTTCAGCCAAATAGTTAATTTTTTTTTAACTAAAAAAAGTGTAATAGTTAAAGAAATTAATTTGTTTTAAATATTTTTTTTCAACGAAATGGTTACATTTTCAACCAAATAATTGAACTTTGAACCCAAAAATATTAATTTTTAATACTAATTTTTAACCGAATAGTTAAATTTTTAATTAAAAATATAAAGTTTTCACCCAGAAGAATAATGTTTTAACAAAAATGACAAATTAAAAAAAAATACGTTAATTTTCAACAGAATTGCTGAATTTTTAATCCACAAAGACGATTTAACTACAAAACAATTGAATCTTTAAGACGAAAATATAATTTTTCAACAAAGAAGTTAATTTTCTGCCATATATTTGAATTTCCATAAAAATTGTTTAATTTTCAACCAAGTAGTTAAATTTTGAAACAAAAAATAAAATTTTTTACAGAGAAAGTTATTTTTTAACTGAATAATCAAATTATATACCAAATTGTTATAATTTCAATCTAAAAAGACGAATTATCTAGAAAATACAATTTACAACCCGAAGATATCGATTTTTAACTAAAGAATGAATATTAAATTTAAATTTAATAATTTTTTTTAACAAAGAACCACTGATTTTTTTTAAATCTAACTTTTTTTAATGCTAACTTTTAATTAAATAGTTAAATTTTTGATAAAAAATCTAAATTTTCACCAATAAGATTAATATTTTACCAAAAAAGGGGAATTTTCAACAAATTGCACAAATTTTCAACAGAATTTTTAAATTTTAAATCGAAAAAGAAATTTAACTTTCGTGCGATTTTTTCCTCAAAAAAAGTGCTTTTTGGCACACTGTAGGGTGCAATTTATTTACAAAACCGTTGAATTTTTAATCCGAAAATATAATTTGTCAATAACAAATTTAATTTTTCACCAATTAGTTAAATTTTTCAAACAAAAATACAAAAATTTAGTTTTCAACCAAACAGACAAATTTTATATACCACATTGTTGAATTTTCAATTCAAAAAGACGAATTTTGTATAAAACAGTTCAATTTTCAACTAAAAGATGAATCTTCAATAAAAAAATAAGTTTTTCAAATAATAGTATAAGCTTAAACAAAGTAGTTGATTAAAAAAAACAGACGAATTTAATTTTTGACGATTAATTTTCAACCAAACAGTTGTATTTTCAACCAAAAAGAATTAATTTGTAGCCAAATAGTTAAAATTTTAACCAGAAAAGATCAATTTTCAATTACAAGTATCAATTTTTAAAATAAAAGTGGGTTAGTTAAAAAAATTAATTTTCAACACAAAAAACAACTATTTTCAACCAAATGGTAAAATTTTCAACCAAAAAGTTGAACTTTCAACCGAAAAAGATTAATTTTTAATACTATAATAATTTTAAACCAAATAATTGTTTTAAAAAATATATATATAAACTTTTCGCCAAGAAGATTAATGTTTTGAAAAAGATAAATTTTTAACAAAATACATCAATTTTCAGCAGGATTGTTAAATTTTGAATCGAAAAAGACATTTCATCTACAAAACAGTTGAATTTTTAACCAGAAAATATAAAAGGTTAACAAAAAAGACAGTTTTCCACCAAATAGTTAATTTTCTACCACATAGTTAAATTTTCAAACAAGCAAGAACTAATTTTCAATATAAAAAGTTCATTTTGAAGCAAATAGTCAAATTGTTTATTAAAATAATTTTAAACAAAGTAGTTGATTTTTGTGTAAAATCAGTCGAATTTTTAACAAAACAGTTGTATGTTTAACCAAAAAGGATGAAATTTCAGCCAAATAGTTAGATTATGAACTAGAAAAGATCAATTTTCAATTTAAATGATCTATTTTGAACTAAATGTGGACTAGTTAAAAATAATTATTCTCAACAAAAAAATAACTAATTTACAAAAAAATAGTTAAATTTTCAAATAATATGAGGAATCTTTAAACCGAAAAATGAATGTTTACCAAAGTAGTACAACTTTTAACCAATCAGTTTAACTTTAAAACAAAAAAGATTACTTTTTCATTATATAGTTACATTTTTAATCAAATAATTAAATTTTCAACCCAATAATAGAATTTTTAACCAAACGAGATGAAGCCCGAAACAAAAATGAAATACTATAGACTTTTCAACCAAAAATTAAAAGAAATTTTCTTATTGAGTTCTACTAATTCACTTCGCATTTAAAAAAAATAATAAATAAATAAAACGAGAAAAAGGGGAAATTTCTTGGAAACACGGGGAAAGAGAAGAATTTTTTAAAAAAGGGAAGAAAGAGGGAAATAGAGGAAAGAGCTATTGAACTGTATCGTTGCAGAGCAACTCATATTTTGCAAAATTCGTAAAAAGTTTTTAAATTTATCATCAGGAATCAAAATAAACGTTCCAAATGTTATCTAAGTTCATAACGTTTCCTCTAATGACCCCCCTCCCCTGTTGCAATATTTTTTTGGGGACTCCTCCCCCCCTCAAATTTGTAACGTAGTTTATGTACCCCTTATCAGAATAATACGATTTGAGCTCTTACCTATATTTGTAAAAATTATCTTTTTTGGCCTAATTTATTTATGAGCAACACCACTTCTATAGAAACTAAACCCTGTTATATGTGCAATTGTTTGACATGCGCATAATACTAGACTACCAGAGAACAACCTGTATACAATGGGGTGGGCTGAAAAAAAACCAAAAGAAAGGTTTCTTTCCAGCATAACGAACAGATTTTTAAAAAAAATTCTTACCGGGCAAAAAAAAATTTTTTATTTTTTTATGCTTCTTCTAATAAGCTAAGGAAACACGTGCGGATTTTTATACAGAAAAAACTGAGGGATCCATTGGAACCAAATTTTAGTTTTAAAGGAGCTGCAACAAACATAAATCTCACTTGCTAAAAAGGAACCTAAAACGATAAATGAGCTCTAAATGATACATTAATTAGGGTTTTAAAGGATCTCAATTATAATTGAGCCTATTTATAAAGAACCTATTTTTCGCTTTGCCCACTTAGACATTTTGTTTAATTATTAACATAATTTTTACTTTAAAGCATACATGTAATCGAACTCTGATGAATATAACTTAATGAAGGAAATTGAAGAATAAAATATTACTAGAATTAAAATGAAAAAATGACTTGACAAATATCATTTGCAGGTTATACTGCAAAGTTGTAACATAAAGGCGTACTCATATGCAAGAAACGTTTCGTCGGAGTCATCGGCAGTGCTGCCAATAGAGCATTCTCATTAAGCAATAAAAACAGAAGATGGCGGAACCATTGGGGGAATAACAGTGCCGGTATACCCTATAGTTTGTACGTTTCCTGGAGGTTTATAAAATTGTTTTCGTTTTTTGAAAATACAGAGTGAGTATTTGGCAAAATTGTCGAAAGATGTAAAGACCGAATACATCCAAAAATATGAAAAATTCGAAAATTGTGATCTGTGTGCTCTGAAAGATGAAGATTTTAGTGAAAATATAAGTGCAGTGCAGTCGATCGCTGTAAGGAATATATTGTCATACGTTAAATAATCTCACAATTCTTAAACTATAAATTATTTAAAACCATACAAAATTTGAAAGCTTATACATTTTTTAAAGCTGTTTTCGTGGTAAAGGTAAAGTGCAAGGAGCTTAATGGTACTTTTTTGCTTCTGAATATGGTTAGTATAATATTAGTGTATTTTTAGTTGTAACTTCGTGCTTTTAGTTATTATTTGCTATTGATATGAATATTAACATTAAATAATATTACTGTGAATCATGGAGTATGCTATAATTTTTGCTAGCAAATTCCATTGCTGATGTAAAATGCGATGACAGGTTTTTGATATTTTGAGTTTAATGGAAATAAATTTTATAACGGAAGAGCGAACTGGACGCTGAATTACATAATTCGTGTGAACTATGATATCATCAAACCGTTGAAACATTGCATTCTTTTTTGCCACTTTATTGTAAATCACTACAAAGATAAATAAATAAATTATTTTTTTCTATGAAAAATTACGAAAAGGTACGACTACAAAAACTTACGAAAGTTAAGATTTTTCTTAATAAGAAAAAGCTACTCCGTGTTCGAAGTGCATTGAAAATTCATGAAATTTCCTACACAAATTTTACAAAAATTTCATGTAAATTTGTAAAAAGTTTCGTGACAAAACATAGAAACTATTTTAATCAGGATTGAAATGAAAAATAGCTTTTTATGTTTTCATCCTACTTATTTTCAGTACATTTTTTACTGCGGGCAGTAAAAAATGTACTAAAAAGCAGAAAAGTTCCATTAAACTACTTGTACTTCACCTTTACCACAAAAACAGCTTTGTAAAATGTATAAGCTTCTAAACTTTTGTATGCTTTTAAATAATTTATGGTTTAGGAAGTGTAGGATTGAATAAAGTGTGACAATATATTCACTATAATAATCGACGGTACTGCACTCACATTTTCCCTAAAATCTTCTTTCAGAGCATACATAACACAATTTTCGATTTTTCAATTTTTTGAATGTATCGAGTCTTCATATCTTCCGAAAATTTTAACAAATACTCACTCCGCATATAAAAAAAACAAAAAAAATTTTAAGAATCTCCAGCAACCCGTGCAAATTATAGTGTTGTACGGGAAGTGCTATTCCCCCAATGTTCGGTGAGAACGCGCGACGTCACAAGTGAGAATGCTCTATTCTCATAAGGCCATAAAACTTTTAAATGGCCGGTCCGGCGGGGGAATAACATTGAGGGAAAATACATCACCAGTATGGGGATAACATATTTCGGAGACGTTTTTAAACTAAAATAATTAAAATGGTAGGGTACTTTTTCATTGTAGGGTGTAATAAACATAGTGTTGTGCACCCAAGCACAAGAGTTTATCGGATTCCAAAAGGAATAAGTGATGAAAATAAAAAGTTCGGGACGAAATCTCGTGTTGCGCCTACTGATCTGTCAACAAGTGAACGTATCATCATGCTTTTTCGCATTAAGAAAAATCTTGAACATTCTTAAAGTTTTTTGAGTCGTAGTTTCATAATTCATCATAAAATAATACAATGTTTGCTTCAAAATCCATTTAATTTATTGAAGATTCATTATTATATTTCAAAATTTTTTTTTTTAATTAAAGATATTAGTAATTTGTTTAAAAATTCTTTTTTTTTTAGTTTAAATTTTAATTTTCGACGGTAAATATAACAAATTCATTTTGGGTTGAAAGTGTATCTTTTTTACTAGAACATTGACGTATGTTGTTGAAAACTCTCTTTTCTTCGGTTGAAAATGAATTTTTTTCAACTGAAAATTTAATACTCCGTGCTTGGTTCAAATATCATTTTATTCAGTTGAAAAATCGTAAATTTTCGTAAAGTTTTGTGACTTGTCCAATTTCGTCATTTGTCATAGAAAAATATAAATTTTGTATAGATTTTTATCAAAATTCCAATGATTCACATTAAAGCGGGAGAGAAGAATGCTATCTTACAAGTGTTTTATCATATAACTTGAGTTTTTCAATTCTACGAGCAGATTGCTCTTACCAGAGACTGCTATTGCATTCTACAATTTTATTCCTAACATCAAAATGTCAATAATTTAACATCGAATTTTACATAGGGTTACCAGACGTTCTGGTATTCCGGAACATGTCCTGTTTTAGCCTTACCTCTCCTGGTGTCCTGTTTTTTTTGTTAGAAAAAACGCAAAATGTCCTGGTTTTAGTGAAACCAATGTTTTTGGCAGCAAATCTTTTGTTTTTCTACACGATTGGAGGAAGAAAGTTCCCTGGTAAGAAGGCTTGAATTGAATAAAATAAAAAATTTTAAGATTCCAACGTAAAAGCAGAGATAATTCTATTAATTTTAATACCTGATTTTATCTTTGAGTTTCAATGTACAAAGATGGAATAGGTTATCTGAAAAATGTAATTTCCAGCTATTCATATAGCGTTAATGACATCTCTCTCGTATTCCATGAAGCAGGATAGATTTGAAGGTGTATTTAATTCACTCTAATTTCCTTCATGAAATGTGTGCATAAAATTTTTTGAATGATCCATTTTGGAATATAAGTTAGGAAGGGTCTATTTAAATGAATTCAAGTGTGCACTGCGGTGAGATCAAGAGATTTAAATTCAAGAAATTTAAGTTGGTTTTGTATGTGATTTATTATCCTTAATTTGAATAATGAACTGATTTGAGTGTAATACATTTTGTGACACCTGAATTCCAAATATAATTTATATATTAAAAAAAAAATTAGTTATCTTAAATAACTTGAAAATTTGAATGAAATGAAGATGAAATAAATTTTCACAGGACTTTAGTAATTATACATTTACTTTTAACAATATACATGTACAAATTTATTATGAAAACCATCATTCCTGCCATGGTTGCATCATAATATGCAGATTTGTATACTTGACATTATTTTTATTAATAAAAAAAGGTTCTAATGATTTCTTTTTATTACATCATTGCCCATTTAACATTTTATATTATTATGAAGTATTTATGAATATTCAAAATCATTCTCACGATTTCTAATTGCACACTAACACTAACCTTGCACTTCACTTTTACCACAAAAACCGCCTCTTAAAATTTATGAGCTTCCAAACTTTTATATGCTTTTATTTGTTTTGAGGTGTGAAAACTGTGAGATTGAATGAAATATGACACTATATCCACTGTAGTGACCGAGGGCACTGAACTCAAATTTTCACTAAAATCTATATCTGTAAGTGCAAACAAAAACAATTTTAAAACACTCCAGAAACACGTGCAAACTATAGGGGTATACGGGCAATGTTTTTCCCTCAATGTCCGGTCGGAGCGCGTGACGTCACAAGTGAGAATGCTCTATTCAGAAGACGTGCACAAAAGACCTGTAAGCTAATTTTGAAAGAAGGTTATGTTCCCCAGGGATCACACGCATTTCAAATAAATAATGAGTTAAGAATTAGATTAATTTAACACAAGATTAAAAAGTGTTCACAAATACTATCAGGACGTGCATTAAGTGTTCTCATAAAAATTGGAGTTGGTTTTTACGAATGTAACGAACCGTGGGTGATAAGTGTCGTTAGATAGGTGTCAAAATTGTTGTACTTAGAACTTAATTAATTAATTAAAGTGAATATCTGCAGGTTGGAAGTTATTAATTGGTGATAAAATCTGTTTTGTTTTATTTATTAAATGAAATATGGGAGTCAAATGCTTCTGATGACAAGAGTATCGGTAAATATGCATCAACTGTCAGTATCATTTTTTTAAACACTCAAAAGGCAAGTATTGTTATGATGTTATTTCTTTATGTTTATAACATATTTAGTTTATACCTATCGATGCATTATGTCTTTAAGGAATAACAGTTATTTACAAGTAAGATAAGTACTTTCATATTTTTAAAATACAATATATCGTAAAGGTTTATTCTATTTTTAATTTGTGAAAACCAATTCCAATTTTCAAAAGAACACCTAATGCGCGTCCCGAAAGTAATTGTGAACACATTCTAATCTTGTGTTACATTGTTTTTAATTCTTAATTAACAATTTATCTAGAATGCGTTGTGAACCCTAGGGAACATAACCATCTTTCCAAATTAGGTTATACGTCTTTTGCACGTCTTCTGAGTCTCAACGCTTTTGACTAATTAGCCCAAAACCGCGAGAGCGGGAGATTTGAAAATTAAATTGAAATCGCCTATGTAATACTTTTTTGCACTGCACAGATGCACCATTGGTTGCATTCTATGCTAAAGTTCTATCATAATTTTTTTATTTCTAAATTTTGAAAAAATTGCTCTCAGCTACGGTGGAATCCGAATCCAGGTCGTCCAGATTGCCGGTCTCGTGCTCTACTCACTAAGCTCTAGAGAGACGAGATTAAGTAGATAGTAGAACACCAGAAAGTCAATCAAAAAAACCTGGGTTCGGATCCTAACAGAGCTGAGAGCAATATTTTCACGATTTAGGAATAAAAAATCAGTATTAAACAAATATTGATTTTGCACTAGTAGACAAAAACAATTAACATTAAATTACTTATTACATGCTTCGTTAACAATTCATTTTTTTTGACTGAAAAATAAACTATTTAAGTTGAACTACCTTTAAGAAAATTTTTTTTTTTCGTTGAAGATTAATTATTTTCGTTAAAAGTTCAACTGTTTGGTTGTAAATTAACCTCTTTCTTTAAATTTCATATTTTCAGTTTGAAAATTCAACTGCTTTGTTAAAAAATTATGCTTTTTTGCTTGAAAATTCATATTTTTGTTTAAAAATTAAACTATTCATTTGAAATTTTAACTCTGATAAAAAATAAATTCGTTGAAAAATCATATTTCGCTTCAAAATTCAACAATTTGGTTCAAAATGTATCTTTTTTAGTGAAACATTAGTTTTCTTAGTGCAATATTCATCTTTATGATAAAAAATCGACCTGTTGGGTGTAAAATTAATCTGTTTTGGTTGGCAATTTAAATATTTTGTAAAAACTTTGTCTTTTTTAATCGAATTAAACCGTTTTTTATTCTAAATTGAAATATTTTTTTGGTCAAATACAACTATAACAAAAATTTTTCTGAAAATTAATCTTTCATTTTTAAAAAATTAAGTATTTGGTTTAAAAAAGAAAAACATTGCAAAAAACACATTTTTTATTAAAGATTCATAATTTTGTTTGATAATTCAAGTTTTTTAAATATAAAATAGACCTATTTAGTTAAAAATTCAACTATTTACTGATAAATTGAACTGTTTGGTATAAAATGAAGATTTTTGGTTAAAACATCACATTTGGCTTCAAAATTCAACAATTTGGTTAAAAATTCATCTTTTTTGGTAAAACATTATTCTTCTTGGTAGGAAATTCATCTTTTTGGTTAAAAATTTATCTGTTTGTTCAGAAATTTATCATATTTGGTTAAATATTTAACTATTTGGTTGAAAGCTAAACTATTTTGTAAAATCTATTTGGTTTAGAATTCAAGTACTTTGTTGAAATTCAATTTTTTCGTTTTAATTCAACTTATTGAAAATTAAGTCTTTTTTTAATTGAAAATTAATTTTTAAACGGCATATTTTATAATACTATTTTTTGTTGAAATCTTTTTTAATAATTTAAGATTTAAAAATTTAATTAAAAAATGATGTGTCTGGTTGAAAATTCATTTTTTGGTAGAAAATTAATGTTTTTGGTTAGAAATTCATCTGTCTAGGTTACAAATTCAGCTATTTAATTAAAAATTTATCTATTTTGTTGAGAGATTTATTATTTGGTTAAAAATTCAACTATTTTGTTTAAGTCATATTTTTTATTTAAAATTCAGCTACTGTTTTGTTAAAAATTTGTCATTTTAAATAAAAAGTTAATCGCTTAAGGAAGAAAAGTCATGGGTAAAACTACATCAACTTGGTTGAAAATTAACTTTTTTTAGTAAAATTCGATCATTTGCCTGAAAATGCATCTTTTTAGGCTGAAAATTCAACTATTTGGCTGAAAATTTAACTATTTTGTTAACTTCATATTTTTTATGGAAAATTCAACTTTTTTGTTAAAAATTTGTCATTTTGTATTGAAAATTCATCTTTTAGCTTATATTAGTTTACCAGACGGTCATGTAGGCATATTGGAAATGAACGCGAAGCAATGTAGAATAAACGTGAAATTTGTTTTATGCCAACGGCCTCGTCACTTTCGATGGGGGGGGGGGGGGCTAAGACAAATCTATGGTCGTCAACGAGAGGGCGGGGGTCAAAAATATTTCAAAGTTGTTAACGTATTTCATGCGTGTTCGGGTATTCACAGAAATGTTTATAAATTAAATTTTGCATAAAGTATCTGCACACTTCCGTTTTAGGTAGATAAAACTGATGATTTTTGCGACATTCTACCGTAGATTAGAAAATGAAAAAATAGTATGCTGTGTTTACACTTTATAATTTTTTATTAAATTTCTTTGAAATTGCTTACACTTTATAAAGCTGTGTCTGTGATTTTAAGGCTTAACTGAAACTTTCACGAAAATTTATATAAAAGACGATATCAGTTTCACGTATTTTTATTCATGCTCTTTAAGTCTTGAATGTGCTGAACTATTCTATGATTTAAAAATAATATGAAATGCAAATAAAATAATGATTTATTCAAACTAACATTGTGAAACTGGAATAATCTTTAAAGTGCACAAAGGTTAAGTTCAGCTTTTTATCAGAGAGCAGCCCCGAGCTTTCTTATCCTAACTTCAAATTGTTGCGTTGCAGCGTTTAAGTCAGCCCAGAAATAAAATTTACCCATCGCCGAATAAATTTGTATGTATGCTTATTTAAAGTTTTTAAAATGAAAGCACTTTCATTCATATTATATTATATTATATTATAATATATTATTTTTTTGTTTTGAATTACATATTTGAAAACTAGGTATAATTACAAAAGAAACATATAACTATAGTTAAAAAAAACTAAGAATCATGAGTATTTTCGAAATTATTATTTTTTTATTTTTAAGCTCTAAAACTGGAAAACTGAGAATTTGTAATCTTTCAATCTGAAAATAGTAAAGTTTGATTTGATTTTTGAAAATCGTCTAAATAGTTAGTCGAATTGAAAGCTTTTAAATCAGGAAATCTGTAAAGTCTGCCTTTTTTAAACAAAAATATATTGTTAAATTTTAAAAATTTTAAATTAGGAAAGCGTCTAATGACTTAAGCTTCGGCAAAGTATAATCCTACTGAATGGTAATTTACAGGGAAAAAATTTTGTCATTGGGACAAATATTTACCGAGAGAAAGGGAGTGATATTTTTGGAAATGTTTAGTGCATCATTGAATTCAGCGACTTATAACTTTTTTAATATTATTAAAACTCAATCTTGTCTTCTACAGCTTCGATAGCATTTTTCACACACTTTTCATTGACCATAAGAATTTTTTTAAATAAACATTTGACCTTCAAAAATAAAGGTCAAAAATATATTTAGCTTTTTTCAAATTTGAACCAGTTTTTGGTTTCTTTTTAAGCTTAAAAGAAATCTGAGCTTTTTCGTTAAGTTTTCTCGTGAAGTAGTTTTTTTAAGGATATAATTTGTTTCGATGATTTAGAACTCTTTTAATATTATTTAAAAAAATTGGTCTTCTACAACATTAATAGGATTTCTCACGGCCCTTTTTTTAATCGTAAGCATGTTCTGATAAAATAAATATTTCACCTTCGAAAATAAAGGTAAAAATATATTTCACTTTTTTTCGAATTTGAACCATTATTTTATTTCTCTGTAGGCTTCAAAAAAATTTGAGCTTTTTTCCGTTAGGGAACTTTAAGTTGAATTGTGGGCCGAAATTTGTATATTTACCAAATTAAGCACTAAGTTGTTTTTTGGCGGCTATCATATGTTCCGATGATTTAAAATTTTTTAGATATTGTTAAACAAAATTGATCTTCTACAGTTTCAGTAAGATTTTCACTTTCTTTTTTTCTGTAAGGAACTTAATTTTAAAAAGTTGCCTGATATTTTTTTATTTATGAATATAAGCGCCAAGTAGTTTTTTGAAACATATTTTTATAAAACAAGTGGAAATAACATGGTCATACGTATTACTTTTGTGTATTTTTTTTATCACAGATCATTTTTAATGGTCAAATGAAAAAGTATCATGTATTTTTTATTAATTATTAATTGTTTAAAATAATTGTATTTTGACTTTTCTTTTTTAAATTATCCACAATTGTTTATATAATTCCCATTTATTTAGACATTGTTTTCAACAAAATATCAAAAATTTTAACCTTTTCTGTGCAACATGAACTAACTGGTCTATATCAAAGATTAACATGATCAATTTGCTTTGTTCTAAATTGCTTTAATAATTTTTCATTGTTGAAATGTAACTTTTGACTAAAATAATGTAAAAAAGTGCATTTTTTTGCAATTTTGTCAACGAATATCATTGGCTTATTTGATGTTGACATTTTTTAATATACTTACCTATGTTTATTAAAACAATTTTCATTTATTAAATCAATTTTTTGACAAAATATGAAAAATGTACACCTTCTCTGATTAAGTGAAATTTTTGTCTGCTTTGCCAAAAAAAGTATTTTAACAAGTAAAAATTGTTTAAACTTCTATAGATAAGTAACGAAAACTGTCAACATAAGAGGAGCTAATAAAATTTGTTAAAAAATTTGCAAGAAACTTCACTTTTTTGCCAGTTTCCAGTCAAAAGTTACATTTCAATAATGAAACATTATTTAAACAAGTACAAATAAAGTAAATTGATCGCGTTGATAAGCAAATTAAAATTGTTTAAACAGCGATTGGTTAGTGGTAAAAGTACAATTCATACCAGAATTATATTAGGTTTGTTGAATAATTTCCAAAAAATTACATTTTTCTGCCTTATTCCAGGTAAAATTTACATTTAAGCAATACAGAATTGGTTTATAACGTTGCAGCTATACCAATAATTTGCGATAAATGTGAAAAAGAACTGTTTACACAATTAATAATTAATTAAA